>JXCR01132960.1:0-94842 GCA_002079205.1 Phalaenopsis hybrid cultivar
TGAGGCTCGATCAAATAAATTAAGGAAAGTATGACGTCCGTTTGGTCTGCGAAACCTTTGTAATTGCCGACAAGTTCCTCTATTTAATATAAAAGATTTAATAGGGTTTATATTAAGCTGGGTTCGGACATGCTTCCTATAAGGGTAAGCCCCTATAGTTAGAGTTTATATTAAGCTGGGTTTGGACATGCTTCCTATAAGGGCAAGCCCCTATAGTTAATTACACTAAATGACCAAAGTCACCTAAGAAGACTCTTGAAAAAAATCAAAAAATATTGTCTTCACGGAGTTTCAAAGGGTAGGACTCTTCAATGAGATCGCACGTAGAGGTGTGAAAATGGATTGTTTCAAATTTGGAACATTTTATTGTAGAATCCAAAGGAAGAAGGACTAGGGGATGTCATGGATCCANAAAATTTTGAACATTTATTTATTATAGAATCTAAAGGAAGAAGGACTAGGGGATGTCATAGATCCAGAGGAGAACCTCGGTGACTTCCCAAGGTATCCTAATATTTGGCTTCAGTTTTGAGGAGAAATATTTAAGTGTTTTATCCTGCCAATTTTATTAGTTAGGGCTTACATTCATGTGAAATGATCACACAAATAGCCTGGAAGATGTGACGATTTAGGTCGTGACAAACGACAACCTTGAAGTCCTAAGACGAGTTAGGGCTAATATTGTATAACAGGGCTATACAAAGGCTTAAGGATAAGGTGAGGATTTACGTTGCATAAGCAAGCAACCTCGAAGTCCTATGGCTTTATTGTTTTATCTAAGGAAGGAAGATTGGTTTAGCTGGGGAAGATAGGTTTTGCTATTGAAGATGGTCGTGCTGCCCACCATGCTAGCTCCAAGCTCTGTGAGGATTTATGTTGCATAAGCAAGCAACCTCAAAGTCCTATGGCTTTGTTGTTTAAGTCTGCAAAGTCCTAAAGATAAGATGAGGATTTACGTTGCATAAGCAAGCAACCTTGAAGTCCTATGGCTTTGTTGTTTAAGTCTATATTTACGTTGCATAAGCAAGCAACCTCAAAGTCCTATGGCTTTGTTGTTTAAGTCTAAGGAAAAAAGGATTGGTTTAGCTGGGGAAGATAGGTTTTGCTGTTGAAGATGGCCGTGCTGCCCACCAAGCTAGCTCGAAGCTCCTGCCGCGACGAGTTTGAGTTATCTATTGTGTCGAGTTATAATATCAAATCAGGTGGCCCTATGGTTGAAGTTCTTTAAATTTTATGAGGGCATATTGTTATAATATCAAATCAGGTGGCCTTATGGTTGAAGTTCTTTAAATTTTATAGAGGGCATATTAAAGTTATGTCAAATCAGGTGGCCTTATGGTTGAAGTTCTTTAAATTTTATGGGGGCATGTTAAAGTTGATTAGGGTGAACACCGGTTAGGATCCTACGGTTCCCTCGTTCCGACACCGCTACTTTCTATTGGATTCACTTAGTGTCGAGTTAGGATCCTACGGTTCTCTCATTCCGGCACCACTTTTTTCTATTGGATTCACTTAGTCCAAACTTAGGATCCTACGGTTCCTTCGTTCCGGCATCACTATTTTCTATTGGATTCACTTAGTTCAATTGAACTTATCAAACCCAACTTAATGAGTTCCATAATTTCATTTAAACCGTGGGAAGCCTCGTCAGCAACCATAGGTTACCTCCTCCGAGGGATTCCCAATCATCCGACAGAGACATCTTAATTTAGTTGAAGTGTTTGTGTGATGTTTGTGATTAAATTTTGAGTTGTTTTATATTTTGAATGTTGTGGCGGTGAATTTTGTGCTCAATTGGAGGGTCAATTTGAAGGGATTTTGAACTTTAATCAATTTGGTCATGTTGGGCTAGG
Source organism: Phalaenopsis hybrid cultivar (assembly GCA_002079205.1). Lineage (NCBI taxonomy): Eukaryota > Viridiplantae > Streptophyta > Magnoliopsida > Asparagales > Orchidaceae > Phalaenopsis > Phalaenopsis hybrid cultivar. Next base: position 1,854 of record JXCR01132960.1, read on the forward strand.
CTTGGGTCTGCTCGGTTAGCCTTGGGCTAAGTCCAAATTGATTGTTGTAAATGGTCAATAGGGACCTCATGAGGAGGTTTCAACATTTTTCAACATCTAAGTCCAAATTGATTGTTGTAAATGGTCAATAGGGACCTCATGAAGAGTTTCCAACATGACTAAGTCCAAATTGATTATTATAAATGGTCAATAGAGACCTCATGAAGAGTTTTCAACATGACAAGTCCAAATTGATTGTTATAAATGGTCAATAGGGACCTCATGAAGAGTTTTCAACATGAATAGCCACTTTGGCGGTTAAGGCAATCAATCGGGTGAAATTTGGGGACTTAGCCAATTTGGGGCTAAATTTTAGAATTTTAGATTTAGGCCAAAATCAAATGGATTTGAGACTTCACCAAGGCCAATTGATGGTTGATTTTGATGTATAGGAATGTTATAAAGATTTNTAGGTTGAGACCAACATGTGGAACTTCAAGTTGAGTGGAGCAGAGTGTAGAATTTCTAATGGTGAGGGTTCCAGATCTAGTTTTCTAAGAATAGTCAACAGAAAAAGTCCTATGGCTAGACCCTAGGCCACTAAATGGGACAAAGTAAACCTCAACCAAAAATGAGGTCAACACTTATATATATATTAATTGCAGTGGTCTACGTTTCTAAGTGGATTGAAGCACAAGATTTACCTCATTGTGATGCTAAAAGTGTTTCAAGATTTTTAATGAATAATATTTTCACTAGATACAAAATACCTAGAATGATTATCACTAATCATGGATCCCATTTTAGAAATAAAAACATTTAGAGATTGACATAAAAATTTAATATTATTCATAGATTCTCTACTGCCTATCATCCTCAAACCAGTGGGTTAGCTCAAGTTTCTAATAGAGAGATTAAACAAATACTTGAAAAGACTGTAAACCCTAGTAGAGTAGATGATTCACTAGATTGGACACTACATTATGGGCTTACAGGATTGCTTATAAAACTCCCGTTGGAATTACTCCTTACAGACTGATTTTTAGAAAGACTTGTCACTTACCAGTAGAATTGGAGCATAAAGCATATTGGGCGATTAAAGAATTCAATTATAATTTGAAAGATGCTGGTAAGAAGAGATTGTTACAATTAAATGAATTAAAAGAATTAAGAAATGAGTCTTATGGTAACGACAAAATTTATAAGGAAAAATTAAAGTTATGGCATGATCAGAAGATTAACTAAAAGAACTTTGAACTAAGATAAGAAGTTTTACTTTAGAACACTAGATTGAAGTTATTTCCTGGGAAATTGAAGTCTCGTTGGTTAGGACACTTTACTGTGACTCAAGTTTATACTTACGGAGCTGTTGAAATTGAAGATCAGAAGTCGGGAAATAGATTTAAAGTAAATGGACACACATTAAAATCATACTATGAGGGTAAAAGACCAAATTTTAAAGAGGTTTTAATGATCAGTCAAACAAAATGACACTTGAATAGGTTGGGCCGACGACGTTAAACCAAGCGCTTTATGGGAGGCAACCCATATTAATCTTTATTTTTATTGTGATTATAGTAGTTTTTATTTGAAATTAGTGCTAGTTTGTGGTAATATTAAGCTCTACTACTCTTAGTTACCCATAAAACATCTTAAAAATTAGATCCATGAAGAAAAATTGAAACGCATTCAGGCCAGAGCAAAACTATACAAAATTTTCCTTGGGCACCAACGACGCCCTCGACGCTGCCGACAGCAGGTTTTTCTGAGAGTCCAGAAAAAATTAAAACAGAGGCGCACCGACGGTGCCATTGACCCCGCCGACGGTGAGACCGGTGAATTGACGGTTATGCGGGTTCAAATGGCGATTTTTGGCAGTTTTTGGGCGGGAATTGTCTTTTTAAACTCAAAAATTCAAATTCTAGTTCATATTTTTCCTCCAAAAATGAAGTGAAACTCTACCAATTTCATTTCCATGGCGTCTGATTCCCCTGATAATCCCAGAATGTGAGTTTTCAATTGACGAAAGTTTATTAGTGCGGAAGCGCAGTGAATCTTCAACAAGTTGCTAACAAAGAAAAGATTGATCAAAGAATGAGGATTCATGAATCGCAGATTGAATAATCTCACGAAGGATATTGAAGAAACAATAGTCCGGCGAAGATGGGAAGTTTTGTGCTACACTACTGCCGCCATGATGGTTCTTGTGGTAAAAGAAATTTATGCAAATTTATATGGAATCAACCAAGGAGTTGTTTATGTGTGAGGAAGATGGATCACTTTCACTCCTGAATGGATCAACAAATTATATATGATAGAGGATGTTGTTGTCTGCCACTATTCAACTTTCTCCCAACGAGAAACCAAATGAATGAAATTTACCAATATTTAACGGACGAAACTGACGACTAGGAAACAAGAGAAAATGGGTATGTTAGTTTTTCTGCAACACTCTTGAATCCCGTTTCAAAACATTGGCACTTTTTCATTTCTGCGAAACTGTTACTGACAATGAAGATCGGTAAAATTTCTAAAGAAAGTGCCATTTTGAATTACTTCATCCAAAGGGGACTGCCGGTTGACATTGGATCTATAATTGTGAAGTCGATTTTTGGCCTGATCGTTCAACTTATGGGCTTGGACACCCCTCCACAATTTTCTCACTTTGCAGTCAGTTCCAACTGTCCTATGAATGTTGGGAAAAGGTACTGCTACCTTGGAAGCCTTTGGATCCAACTGAAAGATTCCCAATTTTTTAAGATGAAAATGACATGGCAATTATAGTAGATCAAGCACCTCAGAATTTACTGTCGGTTCAACCCTTAGTCCCTGATAAGTCTCTGGTGATCCTGTGTTGAATCAAGAAATTGGAAAATGAGATATAAAATGTCATGAATGCGATTAATAATATCTCTGATTTCTTCGATCATTTAGACTGGAGGATGAAAGAACATTTTGAGCACTCTGGACATTTAGAAGATAGCTTGATATGACTGATGAAGAGGATAAAGTTAATAGAAGAGGATTCCACTGAAGAATTTCCATTCCTACCCTTCTACAACCTCTTCGTTCAGGTGCAATCAATGGGTGATCTTAGAGGAGAATCGAGTACCGAGTCTGAGGATTAGTAGATTTATATTACTACCTATCTATGTCTATCTATGTATTTTGATTTGAACTTTGTATTTGCTTTGCTTTAAAATTATGTTTGTAGATCTCTGTATAGTTGAGACTAAGCATAGGATGTTTTTATTTTCAGCTTTTTGAGTGTTGTGGCTTGGATTGCGACGCTGAATTAATGTAATGAGGTTCAGAAAATACCAAACTTAGGTGTGTTATGTAACGTATATTGTACCTCTTAAAATTTATATATAAATGTGATGTTTTGTGTTGTGAAAGTTTATATGTGCTAAGTACATCATTTAGTTACTTAAAATTATGTCCATAATGATTAAACGAATGTTGTTTAGGTTTGGAATTGATCGAAATTGCAAAAATCTGGAATTTGGACAAAGTCAATAGAGCCGATCGACGGCTCCCTCGACGTCGCCGACGGTGAGATTTTCCCAAGACTTAGGATTTTACTTCCAATTGAGCACGCCGACGGCGCCATTGACCCCACCGACGGCGAGATCACAAAAAACACCTTTAAACATGATTTTGACCAGTCAACCGCCATTATTAATCATCCCTTTCCTCCTAAAAATGCCATTTTCGACCTAGAGCTTGAGAGTTTTGGATTCGGAGGCGATTTCAAGTCTTTTTGACACTGGATTTGATCATCTCTTGGTAAGAGCTTCACTCCAAGATAAAATATTTGATTTTAACCATGGATTTCTTCCACATTGAGGAGATCCAAAAAATTTGGGAATGTGATGAAAATTTGGGAGAAAATTTATAGATCTTAATGTTGAACTCTTAGAATTACTTTTGAAAGCCATGATTTACATATTTGAAGTAATTTGGGGAAATTTCCTATAATTTGATTAGATTGAAATGGCTCCACGACAAAAAGGAAGAGTTGAGTTCGACGAGTCTCGCTTCATCAATGCGATGGCTCAAACAAAATTTACTTCCATATTTAAAGGAAAGAACTGCATACTTTCTGGAGAAGAATTTGGAGATGAAGAATGGGTTTCATAAGTCTTCAAATTAGCTCTAATTTGAAGACTTATGAATCCCATGAGACATGGAGAACTGGGAGTAGATGACAAGAACCTTCTACTAGTAGAGATGTCCCCTCTACAAGTTATGACCTTCCACCTTTTAGTTCTAAGAACCTTCTACTAGTAGAGATGTTCCCTCTACAAGTTATGACCTTCCACCTTCTAGTTCCGTACCCTCTCTGATTTGATGAATGAGTTGACCTTGCAGCAAAAAAATATAGACTTAATAAGTGAAAGGATGCTCTCTGATTTGATGAATGAGTTGACCTTGCAGCGGAAGAGCATAGAATTAATAAATGAAAGTCTCTCTGATTTGATGAATGAGTTGACCTTGCAGCTGAAGAACATAGACTTGATAAATGAAAGGATTGGAGGTTTAGAACGTCAACACGATTATGATAGTGAGTACCTGCAGAGGCATTCAAATTTTGAGGTAGCCTGTTATGAAGCTCAGGCCCAACACTACAGAGGTGAGCCTGATGTTACGTTTCCTGAGTACCCCCGATATACTCAGTATAAACCCAGTCCACCTGCTGATGAAGGCGATGAAGATATAGCTTGGGATTTTGATATTGAATGAAATTGATATACTTATGTTTGTACTTTTATTTCATGTAATATTTTGTAATAGAAATGGGTATTTATGTTTTTGGACTTTCATTTTTATTATTATGTTGTACTTAGATAATTTTAATTTTTGTTATAAAAGTTAGTGTTATTGTTAAATTTGCATTCGCAGTTTAACAGATGTTGAGTAGAGTTGTGGATTGTAATGTGATTTTTGTTTCACATTTTAGTTTTAATTATTTAGTATTGTGGTTGTGTTAAAAAATATTGTGCTTGTTTAATGTTTCAATTTTGTACTTATGTCAAAATTTCATTATCGAGAAATTCCTCTAATGATTTTATCTGTAGAAAGCTTCTAATATTACAGACCAGATGAAGTAAAAATTTGAGAAGGCTTGCAAAAATTTTAGAATGATGAAAATGCCTACAATACTGAGGTATGATTTATATTTATAGCTTTTCTTTCCACTTATATTATTTCATATTTAAAAATTTAAGTTTGGGGGAGGGAAGAAAAGGATGAACTATTAGATGTCCTCTATTTCAATATTTTCAAAAATTATTTATATGATTTCATGTAGTGAATTTAATTCAGGTAACTATATTTTCTGCAACTATTTAAATATTATGGTAGATTTAAAGAAATATTTTTGTAATGAAAATTAATTTTTGTAACATAAGATATTTAGTATAAGAGAATAAGATTATAGTTGACTATTTAAAGTAAAGGAAACTATATTTTGAAGTTTTAAGAAATTGGAAATTCATGTGAGAAGAAAAGATTGGGGCTCAATAATGTAAAAACTATGAAATATTTATAAGGTAAAGAAATGCTTTGAGTTTCAAATTTAGGGAAATGTGAAGTTCAAAATCATTAAAGGCTATCCAGATATAGTAATCCTCACTTGAAAAAGGAAAAAGAAAGGCAATCCCTGAAAAGAAAAGAAAAATATATAGGATTGAAAGCAATCCAAATGAAAAAGAAAAAAATATTAATCCTTGAAAAGAAAAGAAAAATATATAGGATTGAAAGCAATCCAAATGAAAAAGAAAAAAATGATCACTGAAAAGAAAATAAAAATATATATATGATTGAAAGCAATCCAAATGAAAAAGAGAAAAGAAAAGAGAAAAAATTATGGAAGTGAGGAGAAGCTTGAGGATATGCCTAATAAAAAATTGGCTTCACTCGACCTACCTAAAGGGAAAACTTAAATACATTTCTGAACTTATATTTATCGAATAAGTCTTTTACTAGGAGAGTTCTCGTGAAGTTCCTATCTTTTGGATATTCTAAGTGACTTAATATTACAACATATAGTCATTCTTGANGATGCAAAAAGGAGCGAATTCGGAGCGAAAAAGACCAAAATGTGAAGAATTGAACTAGGCCACCGACCGCGCCCTTGACCACACCGACGGCGAGTTTTCCCCGAGACTACAGGACAAAATTCTTCAGAAGCCCGCTGACGGCGCCCTCGAGGCCACCGACGGCGAGATCGACGGCTATGCCTACTCAAGCTTTGGATAAGGCCAAATTTTGAAGGGATGCTTAGTCAACTCTTGGGAAAGCTCATCCACAACTTTAAAATAATATTTTGACCGAAAATTGGGAGAGTCTAGAGGCCTTGGAGGTTACCATTAGTGTATAGAATTTCCAATAGAGTGTAACAATTATAAGGAATTTTTCGAGAGATTGTAAGAGTGGAGGGAAAGTGAGAGATTTCTTCCTCCTTGCTACTTCGAAGGGAATTGCTTGTGTTGTAAAGAAAGGAAGAGATTCAGAGGAACTTCAAGGAGTGTTCTTGGGGAGAAATTAGAATTTTGTGTGTTGTAAAGAAAGAAAGAGATTCAGAGGAACTTCGAGGAGTTTGCTTGTGGAGGAATAAATTCTGTGTGCTGTAAAGAAAGGAAGAGATTCAGAGGAACTTCGAGGAGAGTTCTTGGGGAGAAAGAGATTGTAAGAGTGGAGGGAAAGTGAGAGATTTCTTCCTCCTTGCTGCTTTGAAGAGGAAATCTATGTGCTGTAAAGAAAGGAAGAGATTCAGAGGAACTTTATGGAGTGTTCCTGGGGAGAAATTAGAGATAAGTTATTTACTTGTTGTAGTTTGTATGACTTCGATTTTATATATGAATACCGAGTTATGTTGTGTTTTTCCCATGAGTTTTGAGTTGTTTTCTCTGTCTTTGTCCATATCTCGAGATTTGTGAAATGATAATTTGAATTGGTAAAGCCAAGAAAATGTTTAAGAAATTGTGATGATCTTTTCACTTCGATCTTAATCTACTTTCAATCTGGTCAATTGGTTTGTTAAAATATGTTTAGTTTTACAACTAAAGTGAATATTACATTCAAGATTTAGGGAGGTCAAAGCCCTTAGAATTTGGGTGCAAATCAATAGGGAAATAATATTATCGGGCGTAGAATAGGAGATTTTATAGTGATAGACTAAAATCCCCAATTCGTTCCTATCGTTTGGGTGTTGAAGTGTAGATGTTAGCCCTCAGGTGAGCGAAATGAGGGATCTCTGAAGTGAGAGCCAGTATCCTCCCAGCCTAGCCGTAGATTCAGTAAACAAGCGTAGGATTAGTCAATGTTCTTTATGCCTGGACCAAAGCGTAAAGAATAGGTATGCTCCTATTTGGCACAATATAAAATGAATTCATTTTATCCTTACACTATAATTTCTTGACAAGAAAAATGATGCTTTCTTATATATTGAATATCACAATTAAACCCTCCTTAGTATCATTAGTTATTTAATAGTTAGTAAAATTATCCATTTATTTCAATTGCCTATTAGTGACAGATAAACAAATTGAACGTCGTTGTATCTATTAGTGATAGATAAGCAAATTGAACGTCGTTGTTGTGATTAAAGTTCTAATAGTGACAGATAAGCAAATTGAACTTTGTTGTTGTGATTAAAGTATTTCTTTTCTAAAATCTTAGTCCGTAATTCTAAACTACTCAGTACGGGATTGATATCTAGGATTCCATTAGAGCCCTATATTACTTGAGCAATATGTATACTTGAATTGATAAGTGTGACTTTACAATTATTGAACATTTATTAAGTCCATATTTATCTTATATTTTAAGGATATATAAAGTTGTAGGTCAACTAGCTAGGCATAAAAACTTTTGTTTTCTAGATGGATATACTGGTTATCACAAAATACAAATAGCTCATGAGGATCAAGTGAAAAAAACTTTTACCAGTCCTTATTGTACATTGGCTTTTAGAAGAATGCCCTTCGGTTTATGTAATGCACCTGCCACATTTCAAAGATGTATGATGACTATTTTTTTTATTTAATTAAAAAAGGATTGAAGTTTCTATGGATGACTTTTTCAGTATTTGGAACTTCATTTGAATCATGTTTAGAACATTTATCAAAAGTTCTTAAGCATTGTGAAAAAACAAATTTAGTCCTTAACTGAGAAAAATGTCAATTTATGATAATAGCAAGAATAGTATTAGGACATCAAATTTCAGAAAATGGTATGTAAGTAAACCCTGTAAAAGTTCAAGTGATCGTCAATTTACCTTACCCAACAAGTGTGACATAAATTAGGAGTTTTTAGGACATTCTGGATTCTACAAGCGATATATTAAAGATTGTTTAAGAATTGCTAAGCCTCCATGTCATTTACTTAAAAAATATGTAATTTTTAATTTTGATAATAAGTGACTAATAACTTTTGAATTATTAAAAGAAAAATTTGTCACTACACCAATTATAGTTTCATCAGATTGAAAAAACCTTTTGAATTAATGTGTTATGCAAGTGATTATGCTATTGGAGCTGTTTTAGGACAAAAACATGATAAGATTTGCAAAGTTATCTACCATGCTTGTAGAACTCTTGATGAAGCTCAAATAAATTATACCACAACTGAGAGAGAGTTATTGGCAGTAGTATATGATTTCAATAAATTTAGATCATACTAAATTAGAACTAAATGTGTTGTGCATATGGATCATTCTTCTATTAAGTATTTAACGAAAGAGAAGGATGCAAAAACAAGACCGATAAGATGGATCCTTCTTTTGCAAGAATTTGACATCGAAATAGTAGATAGTAGAAGAGTTGTGAATAAAATTGTTAATCATCTATCTAGGCTTGAACTAGAAAAACTACTCTGTTTTGAAAAAGATATTCATGAATATTTTCCAGATGAAAAATTGTTCAATGTTAATGAGTGGTGTGTTCCATGGTATGCCGACATTGTGAATTTTATTGTTATTGATATTACACCCTATAGAACGACATACCAATACAAGAGCAAATTTTTATCTGAAGCTAAGACTTATTTTTGGGATGACCCTTTTTTATATAAACAAGGAAATGATATTATTATTTGAAGATGTGTGCATTTAGAAGAAACTTATGAAATTATCCAAAAATGTCATAATTCTGGGGGAAATTTTGGTGTTGATAAAACAACATACAAAATTCTACATTATGGATTTTATTTGCCTGTAATCTTTAGAGATGTTAGCGCTTATATCAAAACTTGTGATCGATCTCAACGAGTATGCAATATTTCTAGGAGGAATGAGATGCTCCTCAATTAGGTGTTAGAAGTTAAGATATTTGATGTTTGGGAATTAGATTTCATGGGACCATTTATACCACCTTTTGTGAATTTTTATATATATTTTTAGCAGCAGACTATGTATCCAAATAGATAAAAGCTATTTTTTTACCTCGATGTGATGCTCAAAGTGTTACATAATTTTTAAGAACAAACATATTTTGTATATTTGAGATGATAAGAGTAATCATAACTGATGGGGGAAGTCATTTCAGAAATGTAATAATGGAAAAGTTATTAAAGAAATATCATATTAACCATAGAACTGCTACTGTTTATCATCCTCAGACAAGTGGTTTAACTGAATTATCCAATTCTGAAAATGAAAGAATATTGGAAAAAACTATACATCTAACAAAAATGGATTGGTTAGTCGTACTTGACTATGCTTTGTGGGCTTATAGGAATGCACACAAAACTCCTAGAAGAATGTCCCCATGCAGACTAATATTTTGGAAAATGTGACGCTTACCAGTTGAACTTGAGTATAAAGCATATTGAGCCATTAAATAATTTAATTACAGTTTAAAGAATGCTAGTGAGAAAGGGCTAATGCAATTGAATGAGCTTGAACAGATAAGGAATGAAGCTTATGAATGTGTTAAGATTTATAAAGAAATTATGAAGATGTGGCATGATCGGAAGATTTTGACTAAAAATTTTCAGCTAGGGAAACAAGCTTTACTTTATAGTGCAAGGTTAACATTATTTCCAGGAAAACTTAAGTCCAGGTGGATGGGCCCATTTGTTGTGATGAAAGTTTATCCCTATGGAGCTGTGGATATCAAAGATCCTAAAACTAAAAAAATATTCAAAGTGAATGATCACATGCTAAAATCTCACTTTTTAGGTGACCAACTTAATTTAAATGATTTTATAATGTTGAGTTGACCATAATAAGCACTGGTTACGTCGGGTTGACGACGTTAAACCAAGCGCTTTATGGGAGGCAACCTATAGTTATTTGTGTGTTTGTTTTTATTGTTATGTTGTTGAATTTGATTTAGAAAATTTTGGTAGTAGTTTGACTATATAATGAGTTCGTTATTATTCTAAGACCTTAAGAGATGATATAAACATGTTAGAATGAGTGTTAGGATGTTAAGTTAACCTATGCTAAATTGAACACCGCCGATTAAACACCAATATCCAGCACTTAAGCTTGACAGTTAAAGAAACATGTGAAAATTTTTGTTTCTAGAAGTTTTAACCAAGATTTGGTTGGCTTTAACCTGGGAGAGTAGTTCTAGGACATGGCTAGGTGTTATAGGAGAGTTTGGAGCCTATAAATAGAAGGGTTATGTAAGGATTTTTACCACAATTCAATTCTAACTCTAAATCCTTAGTGAAAAGTGAGAGTTTTTGGAAAAAAAAATGTCATCTTGGGAGAGTGAGTTGAAGAAAAAGGAGAGGTAATGAGAAATAAGATTATTAGTCAAAGTGAACAAGAGTTATATAACGGTTTCCTAGTCGTTAGTATCGAAGGGATAACAGAGAAAATTACTAAAATTGAGGCTGATGTGGCATCAATTGAAGCAAAAGTGATGAAAGTTAACACACATCTTGATCATATGAGATGGCAACTTAAGATGCAGTTTAGCCAACCAGTTTTATAGAAGAAGTGGACAAGTCTACGTATTTGAAGAACAAATGGATTGAAGGAGGTTCAACCAGAGTTATTATTCATCGTTTGTTCTTTCAGATTTAAATTTCAAATGTTGAAGGAGAGACTAATGATATGCCTGGATTCGTTCCACCAAATGAAGAATGGAATTTAGTTCATGGTTTAGGGTTTGTGTGTTCAGTGCTTGTTTGTGAATGTTAAGTGTGTTTAACATGTTATCAATGCGATGATTGTCTAGTGATTTTGTTTAGGAATTTTCTCATGCATGACATTTGGATGGTGAATCTATGTATTAAAAATGTTTGTAATCATTTGTAAATGAATATAAGTGTTTGTTGGTGTGAAATTTCGTGTTAATTCTCATTGAATAAAATTAGTTAAGATTGGTGAATCTTGAATAAGAGGAGAGTTTATAGAGAAGAAAATAGTTGTTATAGAGTCATGACACCATGTAGGGTTGGTTGACTTAAGCTAAGAGTGAATTTCACTTAAATTAAAAAAATCAAAATTTGTGCACTGACACCTATGCGCCAAGACCTCACGCTTAAGTGACGGTTCACATAAATTTCTTCACAAACATTTAAGTGACGATTAGGTCCAAAAAAATATCATTGTTGCACCTTGCCTTCATCGTCTTCCTTGCAATTTCATAATTTTAAAGTTAGGGCAAACCTATTTTGGAGATTTCTTGGTGGTTTGAGCAAAAATTACTAGATTTGATATCCTGGAGGTAGAAGCTTCACTTATATGTAGATGTTTTTTATTTTCACAATGTATTTTGAGCACATTATTGACCTACCCGAAAATCACTATTCATGGTAAAAATTTGAGAGAAATCTATGGAAAATACATAAATTTGGAAATTTAAGCTTTTAGGAGTTCTATTTAGTGATTTAGAGTTGAATTTTAAATTTATTCTTAATTTTATATATTTTTTTAGAAACGACACCAAGAATGAAGAGTAGCAAAGAAAAGTCCCAATTTAATTAAAGCAAGTTTGTTAGTGCTAGAGCTCAGAATCTATACAATGATGCACTGCAATCGAGGATGTTGATTGCTGAGCATTATTTTAAAAGTCTGGGAGAAGCTGTAGAGGATATGATTGTTTGCTGCCAGTGGGACTGTTTCTGTTGTTTTTCTGTCTAAGCAGTAATTTTTGTGTTGCGAGAGTTCTATGTGAATCTTCCTGAACCTGAAGAAAAAGGAGTCATGGTGAGGGGAAAGATAGTGCCTTTTTCACTTGAGGTATTAAACCAGTTTTATCACGTGCCCCAAGCACTTTATGTTTTTATTCAAACTATAGTCCTACTGAGGAGGAGCTAGAAGAGATCATTTGATCTTTGACTTCTAGGAGAGGGCATTGGAAAATTACAAATAGAAAGAGAGTTAACTTTTCCACTTTAAAGTTGGATGTCGCTGCAAAGGCATGTCATTATCTCATTTATGCTCGTCTGCTGCCTACCAATCATCTTAATGAAGTGACCCGTGATGGAGCAACTTTGAACTAATGTATCCAGCAGTTCAAGACCATTGACATTGGAGCTTTGATTCATAGTGTTATTATCAGTTTTGTCGTCACCACTACTACTGCAGGTTTGAGATTTGCATCCTTGATCTTTTCGTTATGTGAGCAGGCTGGAGTTAGATTTGATAAGTGGGAAGAGAGCTTACAACATCTTATGCCCATTACCAGTGTGAATGAGAAAGCTTATTCAAATTATTCCATTTTTGTCTGCAGAGGAGGATTTTCTAGTAGTTGTGCTGCTTTGACATCATGAGCTTCCACTTCACATGCTTCTACATCTCAGGGTCAGACTTCTGGATCTGATTCTCAGTCACAAGTATTGCAGAACATTTTTGATAACATTAACTACACTATGGATTAAGGTATTAAATTTATAAAATTTTGCAGAGCATATGTATGGATAAATGTGGAGACATAGTGATTATGAGGAAGAATACAACTTAGCCATTGAAAACCTCAGGAAAGGTAACCAAAACGTAGTTTTTTCTCAATATCCTTAATATCTACCATATGAACCTGCAACTACTTGGCATAGTGATGAGAGTGATGCAGAGGATGAGGATGATTATACTGGATCTATAGCTTTGTTTGATTTTTAGTTTATGTATTGTTGTGAACTGTTTATGGTGGAATTATACTGTTCTTTTGTTGTGTTTTGAGTTGTATTTATTGAGACTACTAGTTTTTATTGTGTTTTGTTTTGTTAGACATTATTGTGATGTATTCATGTTTTTTTGTGAGTAGTTATTAAGTTTTTTTGGTTGCAATTATGTTAACAATGTTGTTTAGGGTAATTAGTTAGTCTGTGTTGAACTTAATTCTATATTTTAGGAAGATTTAGAATATAGCTAACTTGTCACCTAAAAGTTGCATGTTTAAAATTTACAATTTACTACGTGATAATTTTCTTTATGTTGCAGTTATGCATGTTTGTTAGTGTGATTGTTTGCTTTTATGTTACACTCCACTGTATAGAAGTCCAATGAACCTCGATATGTTAAGTAAATTAAAATTTGATCAACTTAAATTTAATTCCTATTTTTAATGTTTTTTACTTGCACATTAAAGATATTAAAATTCCTGAAAGCATGTTATTTTTAGTTTTACTTCTTGTCAATATTTCTATATGATGATAAAATATTTTATTCCACTAAAAATTTAAGTTTGGGGGATGGATGAAAAGTTTTCTAAAAACTTGAAATTTAATTGTTCTCAAAAGTATTTCAAATAAATTAGATTTTGATTTGAGGAAAACTGATGATGTATATGAATGTATATTAGGGAAGTAAAATTTTACATATATAAATGAGTAAGAGAATTTAGTTAAAATTTATAGTAATGAAGAAAAACTTAAAGTTAAAAATTTTTAGTGTGGAAAATGATAAGTATAGCGTAACTATCTTTAGTAGGAAAAAATTGTATCTTTGAAAAATATAGAAAATTTAGACTTTTTATTCAAAAATTAAATTTCTTTTATTGAAAGAAATTTTCAAGAAACCATTATTATGATTTTAAGTAAAGGAAATATATCAACTCTTTGCTATAGGAAAGGAAGAGTGGAATTAAAAATCATTAAAGACTTATCCAAATATAGTAATCCTAGCTTGAAAAAGAGAAAAATAAAAAAATAGAAAGAAAAAAGAAAAAGAAAAAGAAAAAAAATGATAAAGAAAAAGAGAAACAAAAAGAAAATAATAATAAAAAGGAAAAGTAAAAAAAAAAAATTGAAAATGGGAGGAGAAGCTTGAGGTTTAGTGCCTAATAAAAAATTTGTTCCACATCTGATATTTCTAAGTATAAGACTTGAGAAACTCTTAAGCTTAAGGATATAATACCATAAATAAAATTATGCTTAATACGACTTTTAAGTGGTGATTATAAAATGCTTAAACTCTATATTTGGAGAATCTACATAATTTTTGAGCTAGATAGAAACTCATATTTTCATATTTCTTGACATTAAAATTTTCTAAACTCTAAGTTGGTCTCGTTTACTAATATTTTTTGTAAATTGGACTACTATATTTCTACATCAAAATTTTAGAAACTCCTAAAGAAAATCATATACATCATGTACTTTTTTATTTTTAAGAGATTGAAGTGTTACGTGAGGATAAGTAACTGGTTAAGTTTGGAGGATTTTGATACACCTAAAATATAGACTTTTTATACACATTTTTATATCTATTATTTAGATATTGCGCTTTAATGAAAGGTATATGTGTGTTTTTCTTGCAGGTACAATTAAATGGATGAAAAATAGTAAAAGGGAAAAAATGGGTCAAATTTGGAGAAAAAATGAAGATGGGGCAAAAAATGAACTGGGCGCCTAGCGCGCAGGACTGGCGCTCACGTTCCAGTTATACAGAGAGAGAGTTGTACCTAAGCTCTAGGTACCCCAAACTTAAGCGTGAGAAGTAGTTATTTGATGATTCATCGAATTTAGACAAATTTTTGAAGAGGTGTTTGAAGGAACCCTTTGTAAAAACATGGGAAACAACCCATGGAAACGAAAATTCATTCAATTGGCTTTGAAAGGAGGCAACTTCTAAAAGATTCATTGAATCAAGGCACATTTTTGAAGAGACACCAAGGCACGCTCTGGATTTTCATTAAAGAAGACTCGGATCATCAAGATAAGAGAGCCAACAACCATCATCCATTCATGCAACTGCCGTCGTTGCCAGCCCATTTGATTTTATTTTAAGTTTCAGTTTGTATTGTAACTGAAGGAAGAGAATTCAAAGGAACTTCAAGACATTTGGTGGAGAGAATTTGAGATAAGTGTTTATCTTTGTGAATAAATTTGTTTTTAATTTAGATTTCTTGTTATTGTGCATGAATTCTACTTTTAAACTCATGTGTGGTTGTGTTTCCTCCATGGATTCCAAGTTGTTTTCTTTATCTTTTTCCTTATAATGATAATTGATTAAGTGTTGAAATCAATTTTTGTGAAGTATTAGACTTCAATGTTGGAAGAAGTTGCGTTGATTTGAAACCTTGTACTTCATTTACTTCTTAATTTGGTCAATTAAGATGTTAATACCTATCGTAAGAACATGTAAGATCTGAGATGGTATTGTCTCAGTTAACAAATGACAAGAATCATATATTGATTTCATGGATGAGAATATAGTTCATGAGGTTGAGTGCAAATAAATATGTAAATAAACATTCATGGGTGTAGAATTAGAGGACTTTAGAGTGACAGGCTAAAACCCCCAATTTGATTTATAATTTTTGGTTTTGATGTGAGATGTTAGCCACAAGGTGGAGGGAGAAGAGGGAACTCAAGAGTGAGAGCTAGTATCTTCCCTACCTAACCAATCTTCAAAACTATTCATACTATAAATTAACCAATGTTCTTTATAGCATCTCTACTAACAGTAAATAATATTATTGCTTCTATTTGGCACAACACCTTTAATATAGTTCTACAACTAAATTTCTATACTTGTTACTAATTCAAGATAAGGAAAAAGATGTTTTACTTATATTTCCTTCATCTTGCAAATATTATTTAAGTTAATTAGTTTCTTACTTTACTTTTAAATATCAAAAATTACAAAAAGAATTGAATTTTCATTCCTATTATAATATCTTATATTTAAGTAAGAATATTTTGCTAAGTCAATTTTGTTATCGAATTTCTCTTGTTTTATAAAGTGCATATTACCAGTTTTCTTTATGGGTTTGATATTTGGGGTTTAATCAAAAAGTCCTATGTTACTTGATAATGATATGTATACTTACATAGTATCCCATATTTAAATATTATAACTGTATTCTTCTTTGCATCATAGTGAAAAAATTGCCTAGCTTTTCCTTTGGATCAAGGTTTTGACTTTGTTGCAAAATTAAAATTATTAATAAGAAAATTAAGCATATAATCACATACATCGCAATGAACATCTATATAGAAAGTCAGGATCACTTGCCCTTCGAGAAGAGTTGGCAGAACAACTTAGGCTAGGGATTGAGAATGCTAAACGGCGATATGTCCACCATAGCATGGCCAACCTATAGTTTTTCGACCCATCTATATTAAATGTCTTGATCCCCAATTATCTTAATGATGTCTTAGAGGAGGGTGATGGCTCGAGTAGTGGGAGCGAATCTTTCTTTGGCCATTGTGACGACCAATCCACTACTAGGTAACAATTTTTCTTTCTTTTTTTTGTACCTGAAAGCTTGTTAGCAGTATAGAAGGAGACTTCTAATTCTCTCCTCACATTAAAGAGAAGAAATTTTTTACCTTTTCTGAAAAAAACTTCTTGTTTTACCTCACTCAACCCATAGATTCTAAGAAATTGATTAATCAATGTGCCTCGGTTATTTTGAATTTCATTTCTTTTGGGCCTTTTCGTCGTGTCATCTTTTTGAGTGGATTTCTATTCTAATCAATATTTCCTCCAAACATGGATTTCATCGTTTCCTGAGAGAATGATGACTAGTTCTTTCAGTGATGACTTTTGTTTCCTTTTTATAGATCTTGTCACTAGAATGGAGAAAGCCAACCTTAGAAAAACTATTGTATATACTCCACATCGGTCTGTGACAAGAAGGTGTCAAGTTATATCAATAATACAACATATGATCTTCTATCAGCTAGGGTGATCGGTCGGCCTATGGATTTCTCTAGAGTTGCAATGTTGGTTAATAAAGTCTTACTGTTTCTTTTCTTGACTTCCCATATACTGACCCCAGTTTTTTCCTCTCGTACGGGTCTTTATTCCTCCATCACCCACAAACATGGATGTTGTCGTCTCATGAGGTAGTGTTCACTTAGGACTAGTGGAGTGATTCTCGTACCTTTCTCGTAGATCTTATCACTGGTGAGCAGGTAAAAAATGCTTCGAGCATTCTGATCTATGGGTCCTTGAAGGATAGTCTGGACCGAGAGATGACACAATCATTTTATTTTCTTGCGATCACTAAGCATTTGCATTTATCATTCGACCAACATAAATTTTTCAAGTATATTGTGCAAGATTTGATAAATATATGGCCAGGCTCAGTTCCCTGAGTATCGTGAATGGGTATTTAAAATTAATGTTTCTTCAGAGAATGGGAAGCTTTTTAAAAGTTTGTTTTACTACGACATCTTTTTCCTTTTTAAAAATTGAACCATTGAGTCATCCCTTAAATGTATTGAGTTATCATCATTTGGTGTAACCTTCATATGTTTTTCAGTGAGTGGTATAAATTTTAAGTTGTAGACTTTCCCCTTTCTATAAATGGGGAGAAAATTTTTTATCTTCTTACCTTTTCATCATGTGTGCTGGTTTTGCAAAAATTTAGAGAGGTTGGTTGACTTCACGTTCTGATTGAAGCTGGGGTAATCTTTTATTAACAAGCTTTGAAGGACCTTCGAGGCCCCCACCTCCTAAAATTCTTTTTTCTTTAAGTTGTGTGTCGAAGGAAGGGATTTTCTTCATGTCAGGTGTCGAACGTTGCTCGAGTTATTTTATACATTCTACTTGAAATCCTTCCTATGAACAAGCATAGTGGACTTTAAAGAATGGTGGAGGTGGGGCCACTTCCCTAGGAGGTCGATACATTTGTTTGACTTTTTCCATTGGATGTACGGAAGTTTTTGGATCCTTGGACCCTAGTGGTCAAGTAGTATGGCACGACAACTCTGGTGATAGTAATTATTCCGCTCACTTTCTCCAACTTTTCCTCATCATCAGAGAAGTTTAGAAGAGTGCAGGAGTCTGGGAGAGGGCCCCAAACCTTTTTTTTTTCCTGACTACATTCTACTTCTAATTCATACTTGAGAATCAATTGGATGCATAAAAGGTCGAAATGTGGTTGAGTGAACAAAACAAAGAAATAAGTTGAATCCTTGGAGAGAAGAAGTTAGCTATCCTTTAACAAGACTCTAGGGTTGTGGATAGCTCTTTTCATGGTGGATGTATTGAATCATGGATGAACCATCGATCCAACATGTTCCTATGAATGATCACATCTATCTGATGGAATGTTGTCTAGAGAGACAAACTTTTAGAATTCTTCTCTCGCTGATCGTGATGGTTGAGTTTTTTCCTATCTTGTGATAATGGTTGTTAGGTTTTTTGCTCAGCTAGTTATGTTTGAAACAATCAAGCTCATAATAAGCCATGTATGGTCTTCACCTTCTAGAAGTATTGTCTTTTTTAATAGATGTAAAATATGTACCTGGTTTGTTTGTTGGTCAGAAGTTTCTTGTATATTTTAATTTGAATAAATAATTATTCTAATTGATTTTTGTCATGTTTTGCTTTTACCACACATTATTTTTGTAGTTCTTTACTCTTGTTATGTCATGATTAAACTGTTGTAGATCAACCCCTTGTGCTTGTCCTAAATTTTTGTTTGATTCAACCCAAGTTTTATCGTTGAGGACAATTGTTCGACAAAATTTGATCGGATCAAGTTCCCTCAAATATCTTATAGAGATGAGGAATTGAAGTAAGAAATTAGTTTATCTTTTATTGCATTGATTAGAATAGCAAAAAATAGTGACACTTCCCATTGTGTATGAAGAAAATAAAATAAGGAAACTAAATGTTTTTTAAGTAAAAAACTTCATCAAGTCATCTCCACTCTATATTTGCAAGAGTTCCATTTTATTTTATGTCTTTAGTTGAGAAGCATTGGTAGACTATGTAAGGACATTAAAAAGTGTGGTATAATTTATAAATGCCACTAGGTCAGCCTTTTTTAGTGTAAAATCACTCGAGGCAAAAGTTCTCTCATTAACTTGTTCGCTGAAATAACTAGTGGTTTTCCTCTTGATCTCTTCCTATCGAAGTGCTGAGCGTGTTAGAATTTCTTTTAGAAGATTAAGGGCTAGCATTATCCCTTTGATGTTATCTTACTACCACTCAATCAGTTCAACCCCGGGGAATGAAGAGGCCATAATGACCATTTGGTTGTGATGATCTTATTTAGCTGGTAGCATGACCTCCATTCGATGGGGTAACATGAATGAAGTTAGTTTTGTCACCCCAAAAGGCATCATTTGAATCACCAAAAGAACATATTATATTTTTCCCCAATTTATATTGGTTCCTTTGTCTTTTTTTCCTTAATAGATTCAGGTTAGTTTATTAGCCGCGACCTACCTATTTTTCCTAGAATGATGGACCGAAATGAACTTCAGTTCAATCCTCTATTTTGTGCAGAAGTCTTTCACTCTCTAGTCAGCAAACTAATTCCTTTCATTAGTGATGATGACAAGCACACCCATATCTGCAGTTAGAATCGTACCATATAAAATTTTGGACTCTCTACGTGTTGATTCAAAAGAGCGGTTTCACTTCAATCCATTTTGATAAAAAATTGATCGCCACTAGTAAGAACTTCCTCTGGCCATTTGATGGAGGAAAAAGCCCATGATTGTCTAGTTCCCACATGAAGAATGAGATGACTAATGATCAATTATATCTTTTGACCCGGCTCACAATTACACAGTAATCAAGTCTCCTAGCAAAAAACATGACCCGATTTTCTTAGGCAACTAGTGTGCAAAATAGATATGTCTTAAAATTTAGAATTTGATTTATATTTCACGCAACAGTTATTCTATCATTAAACAAATTTTCTCATTTATGGCACTAATCCATAACAAGAGGAAAGAGTAAGGAAAACTACTCACTGAGCATGAGAAAAACAAAGCAGAAAACTTCATTTAAATTAAAGAAAATCCATTAGATAAGTGTTTATAAAAATTATAAGATAATGAAGAACATAATACTTAGTTTTTTTCCCACTGAAAGAAAGATAAAAATTTGTCAAACAAAGTCTCATGCTGGTCCATGAAATGCTAATATAATTCTTTATAGATATCTCTCAAAATCCCTTCGCTAATTTCTCCAGAATAAGTAGAAGTCTACATTTTCTACTCATACCTACGATCTCGATGCATTCCTAGAGATTTTAGGGCTTTAAAATGAAAAAACGTGCCTTTCTAAGTGTAAAAATCTGCTGAATAACTCTTTGGCATGTGCATAGTCGTCTGTATCCATTTCTAGCACCTAAGCACCAGATCATTTTTACTCCCTTGCTTCATTTGACTCCAATTGCTCCATTTTTGCTCCATTTTCTTCAAATCTCCATCTCTTATACCTAAAACCAAAAACATGCAAAATACCTTCCATTAACGTGCAATATCATTTAAAATGAGCAGAAAAAGTATAAAAATAAGTATCACGTTTTTAGGCATGTTAGCTTCCAAGCCTCCTAATGATGTAAAGGCGTGTATTTTTAGACAATATTTGACCTTTTTAAAAATTATGTCATATCCTTCAGTATTGTTGGCCAAAAGTATCCTTATCGTTGGAAGCGGTAGGCTAGGGTTTTTTTCAGAAATAGCTTTCACATTCTTCGAAATGCTCTTCCTAAAGCACATCTTGGATTTATTCCTCTCTCAAGTACCTCAAGTATACTGACATAATTGATCTCCTAAAAAACTTTCCATCAATTAATAGGTACAAGGAGACTTTAATTTTAAATCAACTTTGGTCTTTGATGTTTTCCTCTACTTTTCTTTTGTCCAAATTGGGGATGTATGGATCCCTAAACTCATGGCCTTGTTAATCCTGACCTCCATTGGCTCCAGATCTTGAACATCGGCTCAAAAATTTTTCTGGATACTCTCCATGAAAAAACAAATTTTCAAATAAATTCAGTGACTTGATTATCCTCTCGGCTAACATGCTCGATGGAGAAGCGCTTGAATCTCCAAATTTCCTTCATTTCCTTTTGTATGTATCTGGCCATTTACTCATGTATAGCTTTAAATTCCCCATTAACCTGATTCATGTTAAGTAAGGAATCCAACTTCACCAAAAAAATTGGAGCATTTATCTCATATTTTTGGTGGATTCCAGTGATTAGCGCTTGAAACTCTAGCCAGTTGTTTGTTACATCAAACTATACCGAGATCGATGGGTAGAGATGGTTTTGGGCTGGGCTGCTCATAGATAGCCCTAACCTTGCTGTTGCTTGTTTAGAGGCTCAATCAACGTAATAAGATCCATGTCCTATTGTCGGTAAAATTTTCTTCATCGCGCTCCTCTGTTGCAAATAAATCATCCATGATGTTGGTAATTGCATGAACGTTGACTACATCTATAAAATGTAGGTGATGTTGAACTCACTAAGCTCTACCACTCACTTTAGCAATCATCTGAAGGGCTCTGGTTGTGTTAGAAAAGGTTTCATTAGATGGGTTATGGTGACTTGAATTAGATGCATATAAAAATATGATTAAAGCCTGCGAGTAGAAATAATCAAAGTCAATAATATTTTTTTCCATAATTGGGTACCTAATTTTTGCACGCTGATTTCCTTCCACTACTCAGGCCAAAACAAAGCTTACATCCTCTTATTCGATGTGTGGTAAGTCTTTGAAGTAGCATTTGGGACACTATAGATAATTTTAAGTTTCTGAATGCCTCCTCACACTGTCCATTTTAAATGCTGATTTTTCCTTAGTGTCATGAAGAACACAGTACACTTGTTGCCCGACATATGAAGCGACTGAGCTCAGCAATCTGACAATTAAACTCTAACTTTCTTTGGTATTATGAAGGGGAGACATGTCTAGGATTAGCTATAATTTCTTTAAATTGGCTTTTAAACTTTAAAGAGTCAACAAGAAGTCAAGGAATTTGCCCGTCAACGCCTCTAAATGTGACTTTGGAGGGGTCTGATCTCATATTATATTTTTCACGTGTTTTGAAGGTCTCATTTTGATTTTTGATGTGTTTTCCAACTAACATATTCATAACTAGAACATCATCAGCATACACCTCAACATTTTTTCTATTTTTATTAGAGAAAATTACATTCATGAGGCACCAGTAGGTCGTTCAGTGTTCTTATGCTTGAAGGACTTTACAACCAAACAAAATATGCCTTGTGCAATTATAAAGGTCATTTGTTTACATCAATTGGGTGCATCTTTGTCTGGAGGTAGCTGAAGGAAGCATCGAGGAAAATTATCACTACATATCTGACCACTACGACCACCAAGGTGTCAATCTTTGACTAAGGGTAGGTGTCATCTGGGCATGCAACGTTGAGGTTGGTGAAGTTGGTCCAAATCCACCATTTATTGTTGTCTATCCTGACCATTATGATTTTTGAGAGTCAAGTTGGTTATTCTACTTTATGGATTTAGCAGGCGTCCAGAAGCTTCTACACCTCTGTAAACTATCGGTTCAGCCAAATTTGTAGTGGTCCCCTAGATCTTCCACTAAACTAGTCGAAAGTGGAGGCTAATGTTCAGCCAGTGACACATTGCAACTATTAAAACATTGACCAAATCTGTTGAGGTCTAAGAAAACACCTCATTGATGTTCTCAAAGCATTCGTATCAGCTAGTTCCTGAATACCTTACTTGGTTCTTTGTCGGAGGTAAATACCTAAAGAAAGACCTCATTGGTCTCAAGACCTCCCACCCTTTTGATCTGAATATCAAGAGATTCATGTTCAACATTCAAGACCTCTCGTAAATAGCAGCTCATAAATTGCTCTATGTTACCTTAGACCGCAATCACTTCCTCTTCGCATACAAACTTTACGACAACAGTGTAAGTAAAAGTTACCAATGTGTGGCTGCTTAGGAGCAGCTGGTCAAAGATAGAATTGTAGATCAGTGAGGATTCCACCACGTGAAACTCCTTTGTGCTAGTACACTGCTTCTCAGGTTTTCATTAAGAGATGGCTAGGGCAATTAGATCCATGTTGACCTTACATTTGGTTGAGGTCTAGTCTCTTCCTTAGAATCCTAGGATCTAGCCATAGGACTTTCATGTTGACTATTATTAGAAGACTAGTAGAAGAACCCTCGCCATTGAAAATTCTAAAATTCTTCTTTTCTCATCTTGAAGTTCCACATGTTGGTTCTAACCTCTTGCACTTAGAAGGTGGATCCAATATGACAAAGCTCAAGAAGGGTCCTCATATGTCTTTTTGGCCTTAGGGTTAGCCCTGGGTGGAGTGGTCCTGGTTAGTCTTGCACACACACACTTGATACCCCTCACCTTTACTTACAACTTAAACCCTTAACCAAATATGCTTATTCTCTCCCCTTAGTCTTTTGGAAACTCATGTGGATGGTCCCCTAAACCCTTACTCGTATGCTAAAGTTCGGCTATGACCAAGACATGGAGGATCAAAAATGGGATTTCTTTGGTCTAATGGCACTATAATGGTAATTTTTATGATTAAAATCCCCATGGAACCCTAATTCTAACCAGTTACCCAATTTGAACCCTTTGCCCCCAAAGTTTCTCAAAATTACTAAATTGCCCCTAGAACCCTAAAATTTAAAAAATTACCCAAATTTATCCAAAAAACTTCTCAAACCATTTGAAACTACCAAACATTCTAAAATTTTCACAATTCCCAAAATACCCCCAAATTTGTAAAAATTACTAAAATACCCTTGGTGGCCCAAAAATTCTTAAAACCTCCAGAAATCAATCCAAAAACTCTCAAAACAAATCTTGCTCACTCATGAAGTCTAATTTGACCAATTTTGACCAAAATCCCAATTTTTCCCTTTTAGGACCATTTACCCCAAATCACCCCCAATTTCCACCAAATTGTTTCCAAATTTCCCCAATTTTAAATATGAACTAAATTTTGTCATATCTAGGCAAATTTTGAATCAAATTCAAGCCTAATTGAGCCTAATTTCATGCTAAATTCCAATTCCAAGTTATATCCCTAATTTAACCATGTTTTCAAATTTCACCAAATTGGATGCTCTAACCAATCCAATTTCCCCAATTTTGAATTCTAAACTCTTCATAACGTCCTTATAGACCAAATTAAAGCTTCAATTGGCCTTGAACTAGCCTCAAGCCAATCTCAAATCCAACCCAAATTAAAATCCCAAATTTTGCCCCAAAGTCCTAATTTCTTCAAATTCTGCTCTATAACCCTTCAATTTTCCACCCAATTGATAACCAAATGCCTCATGAAAATTCCCTAAACCAAATTTATCATTAAAATGGACTAGATCCAAGCTCCAACCAAGCTTAAATCCAAGTTCATGCCAACTTGCACATTTTTGACCCAAACCCTAAACTCACTTGTAGCCAGTTGGTTTGACCCATCTTAAACCACCTCAATAGCCACTTGGACCCTAAAAACCACCCTAAATGCTCTCAGCCCACCCTATAAGTGCCATTAACCAAGATTCCCATGATTTTTGGGATTCTTTCCCATTTTTGGTCAAATGATCTATGCTAGAGCTCAAGTGATTGAACCTCCATCCTAATCACAATTAAACGTCCCTCATGGTTCCTTGAGCCAACTAGCCACGTCCCCTACCCTTGTCGGCTGGCCTAATGGCTGAAAACCCAAAACCAAGTACCTCTCCTTATGGATCAAACAAAAATTACACCCATCCAATGTGGCTCACCCTCATTGACCATTGGCGCCATTCGACTTTCCATCTAAGCTCCTTTCTCCACCCTCTAGCTTGAGAAATTAAGCCCTAGCTCCCCCTCTATTTAAATCACCTCCTCCATGGCCAAGAAGAGGGTGTTGTGAATTTCTTAGGGGGGAGCCCTTCAAATTGCTCAAAGAGCTTCATGTAGCCTTTCTGAGTTCAATCTAACCATTTTTCCCCTCTGAAATCCACTACCTAAGTTCAATTTTGAGTTCAAAATCTAGGACCACTACTGTCACTCCATTAAAATTAAAAAAATCAAAATTAAACCATTCTTAAACTTCCCCAAGACAAACATGGAAGTTCCCCACCAAAACCCATCTAGACAAAGGCAGCATCACCCTTCGATCAAAATCATACTTAGGCCTTACACCGGCTCAAACTAACACTTCAAGGGTGTTCTTTAGACTCTACTAAAGCTTCCATAAGAAAGCAATCAAGGCCTCACCTCTTTGCCAAAGTATAATCCATTAAACCTAATTTTGCCTTAGGTTTCATTAATTATGAAGAGAATGTTTATTTCATACACATGTAACGGTATATATAAGTTCACCTTGAGTAGATGAAGCTGTAAGAATAAAAATCATGTGATTTGGTTGAGTGTCAAGAGAGACCTTAGGTCTAGAAGTTAGATGGTTCTCGCGTTAAGTCAGTTGGGGGCGATGACGAGGGACCATCCAATCGTGCATGTTTTAAATGAAGAGCTCGGATTGCATTAGATAGGAGATGTGTTCATGAAACACGGGCCACATGGCATGCCTAAGTGGAAAGTAAAACAAATGAGAGTGTGCCGTGTGGGACTTTCTTGCTGCCTATGATGAGGTGGCTGTCACTGGATAAGTAGTAAATTAAGGTTTTTTTTTATTTAAATTAATTTAGAAAATTTAAAAATTCATAACTTGTTGTTGAAAAATCATAAAAAAATAATAAAAATTCCTTTTTGCTCAGTACACAGAGGATAATAAATTGGAATAAAATAAATAAATAGTTGAAATGTCTCTCGTTTGTAGTACCCAACTCTTGGGATGATTGAATTATTAATGTTTATCGAGCATAGGGTGTATTTAACTACTAAATCTTAATCTAACTTTGGATGACTAGTTGAACAATATAATATGTTCAAATGAACTTGAAACAATTCAAGATGTTATAAAAGCTAAGGCTATGCCTCGAACATTTTTATAATCTTTGGGATGTTTTGAAGGACAATTGAACTAATTATTCTTTGTTCAATAAAATCATCCACTAAAACTTTTATTGACCCACCAAGTTATGCCTCGGGATCCGTTAATTCACCTAAATCAATAACAATACCCTACACTACTTATCTGATATTAATTGACCCAATGCTCAAGGGTTTTAGTCCTCTCTAAAGCATTTAAGTCTTTATGAGTAACTAGGTATATTTGTTTTTGTCACATATGGATCATTGTTCCTGTGTAAGTCTAAGGTCTAGGTGGTTAGATCAATCACAATAATGCTAATGTGTGCTAAAACTAGGGATATGATGTGGGATTTTAGAATAGTATCTCCTACCTCAAAGACCTTCAATAAAAAGAGAGGATAAGGACAGAAAATAGTATTCGAAGACTCTTTAAGGAGATGATTTCCCTTGATACAGTTAGGTTTTTTGTAGTCTTGGATTGATTAAATTGTTTAACCTATGGATGAGACCTCCTTACAAAAATATTTTAAACAAAAATCTCTTTGGAATGATAAAATAAATTTTATATGCATGAAAGTTGAATTTAAAAGTGAAAATTTGTAAAGGTCCACAATTACTCACTTGGATCAAGATTAGAACTGCCCTCTGAAGATTATCATGTTGGTAGCTCGTAATTATGGTCGAGAAGCACACGGTTGACCACTAAGCCCCCAACTTTATTAATGCCTTACACTTAGTCCCGATCTTCTATATGTTACTACAAGTTTTCCTCTACCCGTATTTTCTTACGACCCATTTTCTGACTTTTTCTCGTACTGGATATTGTCATTTACTCTCCTACATATTATTTATATTTTTCTAAAAATATATTATGCATTATGATGCTAACCATGTAGCTGAGTAACAAGAAAATGATAGGTACACATTTATGTTATGTATTGCAATTTCATTCCTTTTATAACATTTTCTTACTTGCATTTATTTAATTTATATGCAAGACAAAACATGTTTTTTAAAGTTCAACAACTTTTTAAAAATATAATAACAAAAAACATTTCATAACACATCCATTTGAATTTATGGGAGTCTCGCAAATGAGGTAACCGACGGTTTCTAACGAGATCTCCTAGTTTAAATGAGTTTAAGAACTTGTTTTGACTATGTTCTAAAGAAAATAGTGGTATTGGAATGAGGGAATCGTGGGATCCTAACTGGTGTCACTCTAATCAAACTTAACCTCACATAATGCTTGAAAAATAATGAAACTTGTCATTTAAACTTTTGAAACCCTAGAATTTAGGATTGCTACTTCAACAAGGAGCTTGGAACTAACTTTGAGGGCAACATCCTACAACAACAAGTGGATCTACAATAGCAAATCTTCCCTAATAATTAGATAACAGCCCATAGGATTTTGAGGTTTTTTTTCTAGTGCTACTTAAATCCTCAATTTATCTTTAGAACTTTGCACAATCATGTTGTGCAAATTAAGCCCTAACTTGTTTTAGGATTTTGAGGATTTTATTTGTTACGACATAAATCCTTCTATCTTTTAGGCTATTTGTATGATTTTGTCAAGTAATTGTAAGACATAATTAATTCAATTAGCAAGACAAAAAATTCAATAACCTCGTCTCAAAATTGAAGCCAAACCATAGGATAGTCTGGGAAGTCACCAAGGTTCTCCTAAGAATCTGTGACAAGCCATAATTTTCTCCCTTTGGATTCCATGACAATGCTCCAAAATTGAGTCTTTCCCATTTAACACTCGTAGGTTCGATCTCTGAAAGTCCTACCCTTTGAAATTCTTGAAGACAACATTTTCTGATCTAAATTAAGAGTTTTATTAGGTGACATCGATCATTTAAGATGTAATTAGCTATAGAGGCTTGTCATTATATGAAACATTAGAACCAAGCTTAATATAAACCTAGTCTAATTTTTCATATTAGATATTGAAACTTGTCAGTCAACATAATATTTTTGTAGACTAAAACGAATGTTGTAAATTCTTTAATTTTTTTAATCCAGTCTCATGGACAAGTGACATGTTTATTCCTCGGGATAGGTATGTCATTGTAGTGTTGTGCTCGTTTATTCAAACTACTACCTATATTGGATAGGTTAGGTTTTGTAATTTCAAAATTAAAATATTATTTTCAAAAATTATAATATATATTATATTAAATCAAATATCATATCTTTTTCAAGAAAAAGGTGACCGACAATTTCTGGTGACTCTTTTGGAGACTAGTTTTCCTCTCCATTGTGATCAGAAAGTCTTGTCTTCATACATCGGTAATATGTCCATATCCCTCATGGTCCATATTACCCTAGTTCCATTAACATGCTTTGCTCATTCTTTCTTAGGCAAGTACGGTCAACTCTTTTGGATTCCAAGACTGTTTGTTTAATCATCTTTAAATATAAAGGTTCAAGAGTCCTTTCGGACTTTTATCTTTTTATGTAGAGTCATACCCAAAATGGGTGTGTTGGTGGAAATGTTTCGCTTGAGTGGTGTGAGTTGTGAAGTTGTCCTGACACTGGGTCCTAAACCTCATCATTTCTTTGTATCTTTTGTTTTGTTTTGCTATTTATCAAATCAAGCCAAATTCTTACATCTCTTCACCCTCATTTAATTTTAATTGAAACTCTTTAACACTATAATCACAAATAAATAATAAACTTGAAAGTGAAATAAGAAAGGATATGCCCAGTCTATAGAACAAAGTTTGTTAATTTATAGAGTTCATACTAAAATTATTCAGTGTTGGCCGATACTAACCCTCAATACTTTTTCTTTAAAGTAGCTACAATGTAATTCCTTAATTTCACTTTCTCTTGCCACTTGGCTACTGGTTGCAACGTCGACAACATTACACCACCGATCAAGTTTTGAGCTGGATTTGATGAATTTGATGTTGTAATTGGCAAGGCTCCATTGTTCATCGTGTTGGTTGCGGCTCCAGAAATTCAAGAGCCGCCTGCTGAGTTTGATTTGAATTATCCATAAGTCTTCCTTTCTTATAAGAAGAAGAAGATTTTTACCGCCCTGAAACTCCTTAAGTCTGTCATCCCCACATCCGTTTGCTCGAGAGTCGTTACACCTACTACTCCAAGATTCATTGTCATTGTATCGTCTACTAAAGGAAAAGAAGTTTTGATTGAAGAGGATTCAGTTGATGCATTCACCACTCTACCATCAATATTTGAAATCGGTTCCAGTTCAGGGGTTAAGCTGCCAACCAAGTCACAAAAGAGAAACTGAAATCGTAAGATCTAGAGGGAAACTAGGGCCCATACTACATAATTAGTATATGTTGATGAGTTTCCTCAATAGGAGGAACTCAGATTACCTGAGACCTCTTTTCTCCTCCGAGGGAGTAGGTTTGATCCCATGTCAGGCAACATTGGAGATGATAGCCTCCATAGGATTGTTGATGCTTTGTCATCACTACAGGATCGTGGTAAGGAGAGGGAGAGGCCCACTCTTATCACCAAAGTCCATAAAATGTTTGAACGACTAGCTGCCAAGGCGGGGTGTACTGTTTTTAAGTTACTCTAGCGAGTGAGACGCCTAGTTATGAAGAAAGAAATTTTGAAGGATGTCAGATATGTCCGTTAGTTCCAAAGATTAGCTAAAGTACCTCCAACCCATGTTCCAATCAGATTCTTCCTTGGAAACCGAGTCAATGTTGTTACCACTATCACAGCTTCTACGACTTATTTTTCAAAGTCTGTAAGACGTTAATCGGTCAAGTCATGTCTGGGTCCAAGGATTCCACCTACCACTATTTATGAAAACAATCCCAAAGAAGGATAAAGGGAAGAAAGTTGTTACTAGTGTACTTGGTTTGTACCATGGGGAGCATACTTCTCTTCAACACATCGGTGCCTCCTCTGAGACACTTCATCTTAAAGCATTGATGTCATTGAAGAGAGTGTTGGTACCCAAGGCTGCCGCACCAGTGCCTTCTGATGAGCCTGTTGGGCAATTTTATGGAAATAAACATAGGTCTAATGTGCCAGAGGTTGTTGCCACTGTTTCTATAGAGTCCATTGTACAACGGTATAATGTTCAAGAGAGACCCACAAATCATATAAGTCAGAAGAAAGCAATTGATGATAAGGTAGAAAAGCTCAAAGCCATGCATACAGAATTGGCTAAAGAGTAAGGAGTGAGAGTTGATGATGATGAAGATTTTCATTTCACATATTAAATCGATGAGTATTTCATGGAGATTAATATTGTTGAAACTTGGGCCGCTGCATCAGCGTGGGGTGCTTCACTTTATAATGAGGAGAATACTAAGAATGACCTGCAAAGGGTTGTTCAACTAAGAGATGAATAGATCATCCAGATGGAGAAAAAGATGGAAGAGATGGCCGCCACCATGACTGTCATGGCTATGATGCATGGCAAATCTCAGGCACAGTAGTTAGCTTCATTGGATTTCAACCTGCTGGAGGTAGTACAGATCACAGAAGATAGAAGGGAGGTTGCTTTTGTCAGTAGAGACGAACAATAAAATAAGGATTCAATCTAGAGTTTGGTCCCAGATAAAAACATAAAGTAGATCGTTGGATAACAAGTAAGGCAGGCTTTAGCTTATTCTAACAGAGGTGCATCAATTTCAATGGGTAGACCTTACCCAAAAGAATTTGTGCCAAAATTCGAGGGGCTGGAAATCCCCACCAGCATTTAGCCCACTTTAGAGCCAGTTGTTGTAATGTCTTAGGCAATGAGACATTGTTATTCTGACAGTTTGTTAGCAGTTTGTCAAGAATAGCATTTGATTTGTATGCTTAGTTGCCCAACAGATTAGTGAATACATTTTCAGAGTTACAGCACTTGCTTGTGAAGAGATTTTCTGGAGCACATCATCATGTCACCATTGGAGATCTCGTAGTTGAAAGACAAAAACCCAAAGCAATCCTGGTTGACTATATTTTGAGATGAAGAAACTTGAGCATGAAGTGTGAGCCTCAACTACAGGAACAACATGCGATTGAGATTCTACTCAAAAGCATTCTTAGAACAATAGCCTTCATGCTCATGGTACTAACAATCAAGCCGTTTGAGAAGCTACTTAGCAAGGTCAGTTGCTTGTAGAAGGAGGTTAAACTTATGGAGTTCTAAGGAAAAGCCCAGAAAAATAGAGTAGCCAAGATATTTGAGAAGAAATCTTAGACAGTAGCATCAGTTGATAAGGGCAAGCAACTGATGAGGATTTAGGTTGAGTAGTCTCATCAGGGTTCCCAGTAGGTTGTTTCTCATTAGCAGCAGCAGACTAACCAATAATGCCAGTCTTGCCAACAATTGTTTCAGAGAGAACTATTCCAAACAATTGGTAGACAAGGTCCGTCATTTACAAAATGAATGAACTAGGTATACTCTTTCAATGATGAAGATGTTCAAAAGATGTTTAAAAAATTAATGAAGAAACCTGAGTTCAGATTGCTAGAGTCGAGAAAGCTAGAAGAGGTTAATAAGAAGGATCATCCCAACTAGTGCCCTTACCACTGATTACACGGGCACACCATTGAGGGCAATTTTAATTTCAAGGATTTTCTTAAGAAGAATCTCAAAGATGAGAATATAATGATCTTTAAAGGATCGTCCCAACTACTTCCCTTACCACTAACTACATAGACACACCATTGAGGGCTATTTCAATTTCAAGGATTTGCTCAAGAGGAATCTCAAAGATGAGAATATAATGATCTTGAAAGAATATTTAAAAGAACCTGAAATAGCACTCTGATAGATCCGTATGCAGATGAGAGTGGTTGGAGCACATTTCGGAACAGATCATCCAATAAGATACTTGATCAGATCCAAATCTCTTCAACACAAGCCACAACTCAAAGTCTACGGCCTGCCAGACCAAAGATGAAGTTCACACAAAAAAAAACACCATAGCCGGAGAAAAAGAAGAAGGATGAGAACATGCACTAAATGAATGTCGATAGCATGGGGGCTAGGATAGGGGCTCCCTCTTTTTGATTGGTTATTTCAGATTCGAGTGAGAAATTCCTCAAACCACTAACCATGTATGATTATCTTTTTATCTCTTTGGGGTCTTTTGAATATAATAACTTTGATTTTGGCTACATTTTAACTATTTCTAGTGATAACGTAACTGACCATGACCAATCTAACCTCAATCTTGATTCCCAAAATGACCTTAAATCATATTTCAGACTGATAAACCTACTAATGGAAATAAAGAAGATATCAATGACACTAGTTATTACAGTTATGGGAGTGAGGAGTCAGTCTTCAAGTGTTAAGAAATGTCGATAGTGATCAACTTAGACTTTTTAGACTTAGAATCAAAACCAGAAGAATCATCTGTAACTATAAGAGAAAAAGGGATTCTGAAAATTTATTTAAGGAGTGGGAAAGTATTACCCTCGAGGATGGATCCAATGGACAAAGGAAAATAAATATTCAATCAAGAAAAGCCACTTCTGCCTCTACTAATAGAAGATACACATAATCAAGTAAAAATTAGAGGTCTTTATAAAGTGGATTATAACATACTAGTTCATCTTAGTAGGTTGCGGGCCAAAAAAAGCATCTACAATGCTCTAATCCTATCAAAGGAGATGAGGGAATCTCTAGTTAAGGCCTTACTTGATCCAGAAATTTGCTTAGCTTAGTTGGCCAGCACATCCTCGATTGAAGTTTACTCGTTAAAGAAACATACTAGAAAAACCTTCACTGATGAGGACTTACTGCTTGGTACTACGAATCACAACAGACTGCTCTACATTTCCAACAGCATCAACAGATTCATACTCTCTAGAGTTTTGGTATATCCGGGAGCATCACTCAACTTGATGAGTTTACGGTCGTAAGTGCAATTGGATATTGACGCTCAAGAGCTTAACGTTTATAAGATGATGTTAAGAGGATTTAACAAGAAGGAAGAAAAGGCACTTGGATCAATTAAATTGCTCATGATGGTTACAGAGCCTGTAACAACCTCTAAGTTCCATATCATCGACATAGAAACTTCATTCAACACTTCACTCGAAGGACCGTAGATTCATGAGCATAATATGATCCTATCATCACTGTACCAGTGTATTAAATATTATAAGGAAGAATAAGAACATTGCATCAAGGGGGATTTGCAACCATTTTCACAACATGAAGTAGGCATCCATGAAGACACTACCTACTATGCTCCTCCGTAAGAGACCACCTTTTGCCGTGAAGTTGTACCAACTAAAACTAAAGAGTCAAAGGGATTGCAAGAGTAAGATCATTCAACTTTGATTCAACAATCTATCTCCATATCTTTGCATTGAGTTTGTGGAGGTCCTTTTAACCTAACCATTCGAGATCAAGGCTGAGGACATGGACAAGGAAGAACCCATGATTGTTGAACAGACAAGGCTAGCCATGAGCATTGACATGGAAGATAGTTTTGATGAAGATAAGTCTGATGAAGAGATGATGATGATAAAAGAGAAAAAAATCGCAGTTTCAAATCTCATTGAAGGATGTGGAGAAAAGTGAATATGAGTTGATGTACGATTGGATAAACCACTAAATGCATGCCATGACCCTTACTCCTATTCACCCCCAAAAGATCGAGAATCTAAAGGTCAAGGAAGTCCAGAGTGTTGGTTTGAAGCCTATCAAGTTTTATTGTGCTTCCTCTTCCCTTAATTTGGAAACTCATGTAAATTTGGAAGAGGTTGGTTCTTATGAATTAATGGAATTACCATTTGGTTATCTTTCTCCTTGTATACAAAAATTAATTCAACAGGGATACGTGCTTAAGAAAATGATAAAGGATAAGTTACAACATTTTGAGAAGTTTTAAAATGTTAAAAGTCAAACTCTCAACTTGAAAGTGGGTCTTGGATTTGGTACAATAGGACCAGTCGATGATTTTAAATTTTTCATGGTTATTTCTATCAAATTAGGAGAGGATTGCCTCGATATGGAAGATAACTTTTAGAATACTTTGATAGACGACACTGCACCAAAATTTGAAGAAGAAGACAAGTCAAAATTTGATGAATTGACGGAAATTAACCTCGAAACTGAAGAGCGGCCCCAACCTACCTTCATAAGTTCTCTGCCAGTGAAAATGAGTGTACAGATTTAACAAAGTTACTATCAGAATATAGGGATTGTTTTGCTCGGAGCTATGATGAAATGTCTGGGTTGTCCTCAAAAGTTGTGGTTCATAAGCTTCGAGTGGATAAGGATATGACCTGAGTGAAACAAGCTTCCCAAATATTGGGCCTTGAAATAGAACAAAAAGTAATTGTCGAGGTGAAAAAATTAATAGATGCTAACTTTGTGTGAGAAGAACAATATCCCACATGGTTACCCAACATTGTGCCAATTAAGAAGAAGAATGGACAGATTTGAGTATGTGTCGACTTCAGGGTTTTAAATAAAGTATGTCTAAAAGATGAGTTCCCACTACCGATACCAGATTTATTGATGAACATTGCATCGGCACACGATATTTTCTCCTTCATGGATGGATCATTAAGGTACAACCAGATCAAGATTGCTCCAAAAGACATAGCACTTACAACCTTTAGAAGTCAATCAGAATCCTTTGCTACATAGTGATGTCGTTTGGATTAAAAAATGCTAGAGCAACATATCAACGAGTTATGATGAAGATCTTTGATGACCTTATCCACAACCAGGTGGAGTGCTACGTGGACAATTTGGTCGTCAAAAGCAAACAACAAATAGACAACTTATATGATCTGAGAATCATATTTGAACAGTTACAATAATATAATCTTAAGATGAATCCCTTAAAGTGTGTATTCGATGTTATCTTCTAAAAAATTTTAGGATTCGTTGTTTTTCATCAGGGAATCTAGATCGACCCAGATAAGATTAAACCTATCTCGGAAATACCGCCTCCCAAAACCTTGAAACAGCTACAATCCTTTTTAAGGTAAATTGGAATTCTAAGACTCTTTATATCTAACTTTTCAGGTAGATGTCAGCCTGTCGTGACATTAATTAAAAAGGATGTCAAATTTACTTGGGAAGAGAAATGCCATCAAGACATTAAGGATATTAAGAAGTACTTAATGACACATCCTGTTTTGGCAGCCCCTATCCCACGAAAACCTTTGACAGTTTATATTGTGACCTTAGAAGACACTCTTGGAGCTCTATTAGCTCAGTTCATTGACAAGTATAAGGAGAACATTATCTATTACGTGAGCTGACGTCTAATACTGATGGAGGTAAAGTATCCTCCCATTATAAAGCATTGTCTAGCTTTGATTTTCGTTGCCCAGAAGCTAAGACATTACGTGCTCTCTCATAAGTCACCCTTATTTTAAAAGTTAACCGATTACAATATTTGATGACCCAACCAACACTTTCCGGAGGTTTAGCAAGGTGGTCAATGATTTTATTGCAATTTGATATAACTTTCATACCCCTTCGCGCTACCAAAAAACATATTTGAGCAGATTTTCTTACAGTGCTTCCACTTCTAGCTGGGTCCCCTCTCAATGATGAGTTACAAATTGAGCAGATACTACAAGTGGAGTCATTCAATGTCAAGTATTGGGAAATTTATTTTGATGAAGCTTTGTTAGCCAGAAAGGATAAAGGATTACAGATAGTTATACCGAGCAAAGCAGAGATTGGTCTAACTTTTGTCACACACCATCAAGGAATGTTAAGGTTTTCCAACTACTTGATAGAGCCGTGCTCGATTAATGAAGCAGAGTATGAAGCCTTGATCACTAGATTAGAATTGGTAATAATAATGAACATAATAGATATTGCCATCTACGGTGATTCACAAGTTTTCATTCAATAAGTTGTCGAACAGTTCAAGATTTTGAAGTCAAGATTAACAGAATTCCACCAATATACGATGAAATTGATAAAACAGAATTCCAGTGTGCAACTCTATAAGATTCCTTTGGAGACAACACCCATGCTGACACTTTAGCCAAGCTTGTTAAGGAAGTGTCCACAAGAGGATTCCATTGATATTACAGTATAAGGATGCCAAGTTATGTCTGATCTACCTCGATAGTCTACATAATCTTGGAAAAGAAGAATAGATAATAAATGTAGTAGTCGATGACACTGAAGATTGACACAGGCTATTATTGGAATATTTGCTAACAGGAAAGTTATCATATGACAATTAGCATCATATCACATCACAAGCAGAGCTAGGTCGTATGCTTTGGTAGGCAATTTCCTTTATAGAAGGTTGTTCGATCAAATGTGGTTGAGATGTCTAAGCAGAGCAGAAGTGCAAGATATTATCAAAGATGTACACACCAGATTGTGTGGTGCTCACCGATCAGGGGCAAAGATGAAGATCAAAATTAAGAGACTCAAATATTATTAGCTAGTGATGTTGATAGATTGTGTGGATAAAGACAAAAAGTGTCACATGTATCAAGTGCAAGGAGTGGTCTTGGACCAACCTTCAAACGTGCTACACCCGACCATCGCCTCATGGACATTCGAATATTGGGGTACGGATATTGTGTGTTCAATAGACCCCGCATTTTTGAACGGACCCAAATTTATTCTCCTGGCCAGAGATTGCTTCTGTAAGTGGCAGAGGCATTACCATTATGAGAGGTTACAAAGCATCACATTCTTCAGTTTTTGAAGAGTTGTATTTTTTACCATTTTGATGTTCCATGCAAAGTAATTTTGGACAATAGGTCAGCCTTTAAGAACACAAATATCAACAGCTTCGTCGGCCGACATGGGATAAATTGGAGGTATTCTAAAAATTAGTTTCTTAGAGAGAACAGATTGGTTGAAGCCTTCAATAAGATGCTCGTGCAAATTTTGAACAAAAAATTGCACGAAAATAAGAGAGGTTTGCATGAGAACTTGTTAGAGGCTTTTTGGTCTTACCAGATAACTTTCAAAACTTCTACTCAACGTACACAGTATGTACTGGTCTACGGGTCTGAGGTCGTCGTTCAGTTAGAGGTTTGATTACCATCTCATAGAGTTTCCATCGCCAAATAAGTTACAATAGAAGATAGTGCCCAACTCAGACTTACAAAATTGGAGAGTATTGATGGAAAACAACTAGAAACACAACAGAATTTAGATCTTTACCTAGCAAAGATGATCCAGGCCCACGATTAACTAGTCCATCCAAGGACATTCAATGTTGGTGAGCTCGTACTTGTCCTCAGGAGACCTATTCTTGCACACCGCAACATAGGTAAAAATTTTGAACCAACTTGGGAGGGATCATTTGTCGTAGAGAAAGTCTATTCAGGAGGATCTTACTAACTAGGGGACTTTTAAGGTGGGATGCCCATGCTACCGGTCAATGGACGATACTTGAAGAAATGTTATACAACTTAATGTTCTCCAAAACAAATTTTGAAGTGATATTTATTCTAAGAATGATTATTTGGCCAAAGTTTATGACTGGTCTAAAAGTTTGTAGCAAAATCAATTTTAATAAAATAAAAATCAAAATTTCCACTTTTACTATTTTCCATTGAAAATTTGAATTTTTCTAAATTAAATTAAATAAAATGCATGCACTTGTATAATATTTAAATTGACTTAAGAATAATTTGTTATTGTTCTTGTTCATTTTGAATTTCAGTATGATGATGTATTCCTGTCTTTTACAGAAAAATGTTGGGTTGAAAGCTGATTTTCTCTTTTAAAGATAGCTTAAATCTTTCACTGGATAAAGAGAAGGAAGCTATGGTGGTGTTGTGAAATTTGACTTGGATTGTGGTCAGGTAAATGTAGACTATGAAGACCCCTTGATGAGCACTGTTAGCCGATGAGAGATGAAGGGGCTAAGTCATTCTTTAGAATCAGTTCTAAGGAAGACTCATCATTGAAAAGGAAGAAAGCAAAATTGTGTAGTATCTGATGGAAGGAGCCAGTCACTTACATTTAATGATTATTATGCCCATGAGAGAGCTAATCGGTGCTTCTGCAAAGAGAGTTCTTGGTGCACCACTCAGGAGGACACAACGCAGAAATGCTAACCGCCAACCGGAGAGAGTTTTTGAGCAACTGAAAAGGAGGAGTGCCAAGGACACACCTGTGATGCTTACTTTGATTAATGAGGAAGACGTCTACGAACCAAAATTAAAAGTGGCTTCCACTAGTCTGCCAATCCTTGAGGATGAGCAAGAGGTCATTACAGAGTCTACACTGTCAGAGGTCCTCGATGAGCTGTATACTGGATGCCTGACATGCAATGCCAACATACCAAGACAGAAATGATAAACATGATCCTTCATAGAGTGCCTAGAGAATAACGTCCACCTGGAACGTTAGAGGATGTTTGAAAAATAGACAGCTGCCAGCATGAGGTTTAGGAGTGTATAGCTTTCGGACGTTGAGGCATAGATACCATAGTTTGCAAAGCTGCCACAACCATGGATTCCTTCAGAGGTTGAGACAGAGGAGCAGCCATGATGTTTGTGAAGGATTCCCACATCAGAACTAGAAAGAATGAACAGAGTACTAAGGTGAGAATTTAAATATTATGAAGGAATTCAGGGAAATTTCATCAATATCCTAGAGGGACTGAAGTTAAATACTGGAGTATTCTTAAGGAGCGATGAAAGAAAAATTCTTGACAGCGTTTTTGATTTGAGGGAAAGAGGTCAAGCTTGTTTGTTAAAAAAAAAAGATGTATTCTGAGCCACATAAGTGGATTTGTAAAAAGGGCAGGAACACGATCCAGTGTGGATGATGTTATAACTTTGTTAAGAATAGGCAAGGCCTCGATAATTTTAAGATATGATAAGGTGGATTCTATGCCATCCTCAATAAAGAGGATGATTAAAAGGATCGTGAGATGTAGTATACTACCTGCGGATTGTATTCCAATTAGCTGCATCATCAATATTAATGAAGAAGAAGACTGCATGCCACCCCACATAGATCATCATGACTTTGTTAGACCATTCTGTACAGTTTCATTTATGATCAAAAGCAACATCCTATTTGGGAAAGAGATTGAAATCATTAATCATGGAGAGTTACGAGGATCAATTGAGATTCCACTACCAATTAGATCAATATTAAATTTAAAATGAAATGGAAAAAACTTGGCCAAGCATTGCATCTCTGGGGTGCCACACACTAGAGTCTCAGTCACATTTTGAAGAATGGACGACAAAAAAATACCATTCGGATTCCAGCTAGATCAAGAGTTGGAGGATCTACATTCGTATGAGCTTTGAGATAGCTATACCTTTAAGCGTGTGCGCAAGGACTCCTATTCCGAAGCATGGCTTAAAAGGTTAGCTTGATCATAAGATTGCCTCAGGAGACATATAGATAGGTGTTACTACGTCAGAGCAGAAAAGATATGTTATGTGATACTAAAGTTTCTACAAGAATGTACTCAGTGTGTCATTTTAGATAGTTTCAGCATGTGATCAGTTGTACCATATGTTTAGAGAAGAATTAATGAACCTTTTGAATTTCAACATATTTTTTGAGTTGCCATTCTGTGTGATTGATGAGAAGACACATGATCACACATTGGTCCTAAATTATAAACGAACAAATAATGATGCAGAAGAATTATGATAATAAATGAAAATTAAAATTCAAGATCAAAAGAAAATAAAAGGAAGTCGAATTTGATAATTTTAAAAATAAAAAAATCAATAAGAAATGATAAGTGAATTCTCCATGCGTCTCTCACATTCAGTGTTCCTCATACACATTCCACAATCTGTGCAGTCCACAAATTCTTCCACGATCTCCCCAACTCCTATAACCTCATTTGCACTTGAGACTGTAAACCTCCGTTCTACTCTCTTGACATTATAGGCCTCTGTCCTACTCCCACCTCAGTACTCAGAATCATAGACTTTCGTTCCACCCACTTGGATTGTAGGACACCATCCTACTCCCACCACAGCACTCGGGACCGTAGACCTCCGTTCTACTCCCTCGAGATTTTAGGCCTTCGTTCTACTCCCACCTCAACTCTCAGGTTTGTAGACCTCTGTTCTACTCCTTCAGGATTCTAGGACTCCGTCTTACTCCCATCTTAGTACTCGAGATTGTAGACCTCTGTTGTACTGCCTTGGGATTGTAGGATTCCGTCTTACTTCCATCTCAGCACTCAGGACCATAGACCTCCATTCTACTCCCCCAGAATTATAGATCTCTATCTTACTCCCACCTCAACGCTCAGAATCGTAGACCTCCATTTTACACACTTAGGACCGTAGGTCTCCATCTTACTCGCACCTCACCACTTGGGACCGTAGGTGTCTGTTCTACTCCCTCTGGATTGTAGGCCTCTGTCCTACTCCCACCTCAGCAGTCAGGATAGTAGACCTTCGTTATACTCCCTTTGATTGTAGGCCTCTGTCCTACTTTTATCTCATCACTCAAGACCGTAGACCTCTATTCTACTCCCTCGAGATCGTAGGCTTTTATCCTAATCCCACCTTAGCACTCAGGATCATAGACCTTTGTTCTACTCCCTCGGGATAGTAGGCATCCAACCTACTCCCACCTCAACACTCAGGATTACAGATCTCTGTTCTACTCCCGCAGGATTGTAGGCCACCGTCCAACTCTCACCTTAGCATTCGGAATTGTAGACCTCCATTCTACTCCCTTGAGACTGTAGGACTCTGTCCTACCCCTACCTCAGCACTCTAGATTGTAGAGCTCAGTTCTACTCCTTTGGGATTGTAGGCATCCATCCTACACCCACCTCAGCACTCGGGATCGTAAACCTCTGTTCTACTCCCTCGGGATTATAGGCCTCCGTCCTACTCCCATCTCAACACTTAAAACTGTAGACCTCCGTTCTACTCCCTTGGGATTGTAGGCCTCTGTCTTACTCCCACCGCAACACTTGAGACCGTAGACCTCCGTTCTACTCCCTTGGGACAAGCCTCCGCCCTACTCCCTTTCAATCACCCCTTTGCATAGATGTGAGTCCCAGAGCTTTCCTTCCTAATGTGACACCCTTTGCTACCTCTTGAGTTTGATGTGAGTCCCTAAGCTTTCTATCTTAATGTAGAAACCACTCGATAGGCCTCCGCCCTACTCCCATTCCGTCACTTATTAGGATGGATGTGAATCCTAGAGATTTCCTTTCTAATGTGACACCCTTTGCTACCTCTTTAATTGTATTTGAGTCCCCAAGCTTTCTTTCTCAATATAGCAAATTTGAAATTCCCTCTTGATAGGCCTCTGTCTTACTCCCTTTCCTTCACTGCTTAAGATGAATGTGAGTCCCAGAGCTTTCCTTCTTAATGTGACACCCTTTGCTACCTCTTGTTTTGGAAGTGAGTCCCGAGCTTTCTTTCTCAATGTAGAAAATTTAAAACTCCCTGAGGATTGTAGGGCTCTGTTCTATTCTATTTTTTTCATGTGAGCCCCTGAGCTTTCCTTTCTAATATGAAACCCTTCGTTACTTGTTGAGTTTGATGTGATTCCTTGAGCTTTCCTTCTCAATGTAGCAAAATTAAAATTCCCTCGAGATAGGCCTCTGCCCTACTCCCTTTTTGTCACCTCTTAAGATGGATGTGAGTCACAGAGCTTTCCTTCCTAATGTGATAATCTTTGCTACCTCTTGAGGTTGATGTGAGTACCCAAGCTTTCATTCTCAATGTAGCAAATTTAAAATTACCTTGGGATTTTCCTATGCCCTACTCTCTTTAGGCCACCTCCTAGGATGGATGTGAGTCCCAGAGCTTTCCTTCTTAATGTGACACCCTTCGCTACCTCTTGAGTTGAATGTGAGTCCCCGAGCTTTCCTTCTCAATATAGAAAATTTGAAATTCCCTTAGGATAGGCTTCCACCCTACTCCCTTTCCGTCACCTCTTAGGATGGATGTGAGTCTTAGAGCTTTCCTTCTTAATGTGACACCCTTTGCTACCTTTTGGTTTGGATGTGAGTCTTAAGCTTTCCTTTCCTATGTAGCACCTCTTTTCCTCGATCGGTCTTCTGACTTGGATGTGAGTCTCTGTGCTTCCTAACTCGACCCAGACATTTCACACATTCTTAATCCTTGAAACTTTCTTAGAATCAAATTTAAATAAATTTAAACTAAACTTAAAATTTTTCACACCCAATTGAATCTTCATAGTGACTGTCGGTATTCTAGACACTTGTCTCCGTAAATCCACCCTTTAATGCCTAGCTGGAGTCTCTATTTACTCCCCAACAGAATCCTTTTTTGCTTTCTTTCCTCCCTGCTCTGAGCATGTTGTCTTAGGTAGTTGTGTTGGTTTTTTATCTCTTCAGTCAACACCAATACGTGTGATGTCCTTGCCCAACACACCACAACTATTAATGGTCCATTTGTTGACCTCCCTTTTGGTTGAGGTCTAGTCTCTTCCTTAGAAGCCTAAGATCTAGCCATAGGAATTTTCTATTGACTATTCCTAGAAAACTAGTAGAGTAACCCTCACCATTAGAAATTCTAAAATTTATCTTTGCTCTTCTTAAAATTCCACATGTTGGTTCTAACCTCTTGCACGAAGTAGGTGGAGCCAAAATGGGAAAGCTCAAGAAAAGGCCCCATAAGACTTTTTGGCCTTAAGGTTAGCCATAGGTGGTGCGGTCTTGGTTAGTCTTGCACACACACACACTTGATACCCCTCACCTTCAATCCTAACCTAAACCCTTAACCAAATATGCTTAACCCCACCCACTACTTTTTCAGAAACTCATTTGGATGGTCACCTAAACCCTTAGCTCTATGTTAGGGTTTGGTTAAGACCAACAATGGAGGATCCACAATGGGATTTCTTTGGTCTTATTATTTTTTAAGATTAACATCCCCACAGAACCCTAATTCTACCCAATAGCATAATTTAAGCCTTTTGTCCCCAAACTTTCTCAAAATTACCAAATTGCTCCTGGAACGCTAAAAATTCAAAAATTACCCAAATTACCTAATTTTATCCAAAAATTATTTCAAACCATTTAAAATTACCCAAACTATCCAAAACATTCCAAGATTTTCAAAATTCCCAAAATACCT
This sequence comes from Phalaenopsis hybrid cultivar, assembly GCA_002079205.1. Lineage (NCBI taxonomy): Eukaryota > Viridiplantae > Streptophyta > Magnoliopsida > Asparagales > Orchidaceae > Phalaenopsis > Phalaenopsis hybrid cultivar. The sequence continues at coordinate 44,944 of JXCR01132960.1, forward strand.
CAAAAATTGTAAAAATTACCAAATTACTCTTGGTGACCAAAAATTCCCAAAACATCCAAAAATCATTCCAAACACTCCCAAAACCAAACTTGACCACTCATGAAATCCAGTTTGACTAATTTGAACAATTTTTTTCTTTTATGCCCAATTACCCAAATCATCCCAATTCCACCAAATTGATTTCAAAATTCCCCAATTTCAAATCTAAACTCAATTTTATCATATCTAGGCAAATTTTGAACCAAATTGATGCCCAATTGTGCCCAATTTCAAACTTAAATTCCAAATCAAATTTTAATCCCCAATTTGACCATGTCTTCAAATTTCACCTAATTGAATTCGTTAACCTATCCAATTTCCCTAATTTTTAATTTTAAACTCTTCACAACATACTTATAGATCAAATTTAAAAATAATTGAACCTTGAACTAGCCTCAAGCTTAACCCAAATCCAACCCAAATAAAAATCCACATATTTTCCCTAAAGTTGATTTTCTTCAAATTGAACTCCATAACCTCTCAAGTTTCCACCAAATTGATACCCGAATGTCTCATGAAAATTCCCTAAACCAAATTGAACATTCAGTTAAACTATATCCAAGCTCTAGCTAAGCCTTAACCTAATTCCGAGCCAACTAACACATTTTGGACCCTAAACCCACATGGAACCACTTGTTTTGACCCATCTTAAACCATCTCAACAGCTAATTGGTCCCTAAGTGCCACCCTAAATTCTCTCATCCCATCCTATAAGTGCCAAGGATAAAGGGTCCCATGATTTGGGGGATTCCTTCCCATTTATTGTTGAATGACATATGCTTGAGCTCAAGTGATTGAACCTTCATCCTAATCATAATTAAACCTCCCCCATGGTTCCCTGAGCCAACTAACCACCTCCCCTACCTTAGTTGGCCCACCTAGTCACCATAAAACCCAAAACTAAGGAGCTCTCCCAATGGAACAAATAAAAATTACACCCATCCAATGTGGCTTACTCCAATTGGCCATTGGCCCCATTCAACCCTCAACCTAAGCTCCTTTCTCCACCCCCTGGCTTAACCAATTAAGCCTTAGCTTTCCCATCTATTTATCACACCTCCTCCATGGCCAATAAGAGTGTTTTGTTAACATTCTGGTGAGATCCCTTAAAATTGCTCACAGAGCTTCTCCAGCCTTTCTGAGTTCAATCCCACCATTTCCCCCAATGGAAAACACTGTCTGAGCTCAACTTTGTGCTCAAGTCTAGGGCCATCTTTGTTACTCCACTAAACATAACAAAACTCCAAATTAAAGCATCCTTGTGCTTCTTCATGCCAAATGTGGAAGTTCCCAGCCAAAACCCCACCTACTAACCTCTCTGACCCACCTCTAGATCAAGGTCGCATTACCCTTTAACCAAGGACGCATCACCCTTTGATCAAAGTCATACTTAGACATTACACTAGCTCAAACCAACACTTCAAGGAGTTTCATTGGACTCTACTAAAGCTTCCACAAGCACCCAATTGAGGCCTCACCTCTTAGGCAAAGGTATAATTTACCAACCCTAATTTTTTCCTTCTACTTCATCATATGAGATAAGAATGTTTATTTCATACGCAATTAACCATATATATAGGTACACCTTGAGTAGATGAAGCTATAAGAACAAACTCCAGGTGATTTGGTTGAGTATTGAGCTAGATCTTAGGTTTTAAAGTTGGACGGTTCACTGGTTATGTCGATTGAGGACAAGGGACCATCCGATCACATGTGTATTGAACGAACAAATAGGAACGCATTGGAAGGGAGATGTGCTTGTGAACCGGGAGCCACATAGCATGCCTAGGTGGAAAGCACAATGAATGGTAGTGTGCCATGTCGAGCTTCGTAGCTGCCTAAGATGAGGTGGCTACCGCGTGGATAAGTAGAAAAATAGGGTATTTTTTATTTAAACTATTTTGTAACTTTAAAAGTTCATAACTTGGTGTAGAAAAAAAGTATTAAAAAAATAAAAAAACCCTCTTGTTAAGTGAAGAGAGGAGAATAAAGTGGAAAAAAATAATTATTTGACATGTCTCTAATTTTTAATTATGTAAATAATCTCTGGACTATTTTAATTTTGATTTAGTGAATATTGTTCACCATGGAATTAAAATTTGTTGATTCTTTATGACAGTGAGGATGTCTTCAGATTTTTCCAAGGTCAGATAATATCTCTAGCTCTGAAACCCTAATTTTCACGTTTATTAGCCCATTTTTTATTAAATTAATTATACAAATTCAAATCTTAATTAGAAAAATATGAAGTTTCTTTTGGTAGGTTCCCTGTAGTCAGAGGACTCTAGAAAAAATATAAATTAAGTTTAACTAATTATGTACATTACTACAGTTAATTAAGTCATTTTAACTCTTTTAAAATTAAAGAAATCAAATATTATTAAAAAATTAATATAATTGATTCCACACTATAAATAATGATTATTTTAATTCACTGTAATAATTTGTAACCCATTTAATTTAATTTGATCACTAAAGTCTATTTTAAAAATGTAATGGTACTTTTATATTAAAATAAATATAATAAATATACTCAAATTAAGAAAATTATGAAAGTGGTTTTCTGAGTTCCTTGTGATTGGGGGTACCTAGGAAAAATTTAAATTAATTTAAACTAAATACTTCATTTTTAAGCTACTTTTTAAATTAAAAATAATTAAAGTTTTGTAAAAAAATGGAAATGCACTAAATTGTTCTTAATTGTTCCCTGATCACTTGAGACTCTTAAAAATATTTTTTTCTAATTTTTCTAACTTAGTAATATATTTTTTAAATGCTAAAAATTTATTTTTCTTAATTTTCCATTAAAAAAATACAATAAAAAGAATAAAAATCATAAAAAATGAAAAGTTTACCTCGCTAAGCTCTCTGGACTTAGAGAAATTTGATAAAAATATAAAAAGTAATTTCTGAAATTAAATTATATTTTTTATTTAATTAATCACCTAAATTAATAAATAATTATAATTGTTTAAATATAATTTTAAAAATCATAAAATTATGTCCAAGTGGTCCTCTAACAAAGCTAAATTTTCAATAATTCTCTCAATGACAGAAAATTTACTTTGATTAGTTAAATAATTTAATCTTGAACATCTTATTTTTGAGCTAAAATAATCATATAAATTAAATAAAAATTAGAAAATATTATTTTTTTCCTTTGATATCTTAATCGACCCATGAGTGGGGCACCTCAAATTTCAAAGTTATTCGAGCTATATTTAATGAGCTATGAGATGGAGAGGCCCTAGGAACAAAATAGTAATTTTGGATTTTGGGGGCACTAATTAAATTTTTGGTTAACCATTGGGGTAAGTGGGTAATTTTGATCATAATAAACCCTTTTGGATGTTTGAAACATAATGGGTTAAGAGGTAGAAACCAATTTTCCACCTTTTTATGATGAGGGTAAATTGTAATTTCATAAATTGTTATGACTTGGAGGTTAATTCAAGTGGATGATACTAAAGTAGTGGGCTTAAGCTAGGAAGATAATAATTCACTCATTTGAATCTCCTAGTTGAAGACTATATGATAGCCTGATCCTTTAATGAGAATTGATCTCACTTAAATTAAAATTTTGATTATTACAAAGCTAACCTATAGATTGACTTTAAGGGCTTAGTAGTGAGCTAGGCTTGATATTTAAACTTGTTTAATGAGGTTTAGAAAAGAGGAACATGATTAATTTATGAGTAACCTTAAGCACTAGAAGCCCGAATTTAATGGTTGGTACCATATTTTTAATAACCTAAGCTTGCCTTAGGGGCATCCACTTCCATAACTCTTCAGTAAAATATCAAGTAAATATTTGAAGTACACCAAACTTAGGATAATTGAAATATTAATGTTTGCAGAGAAATGGTTCTAATAAACTACTAAATCTTAATCTAACTTTGGATGATTAGTTGAATGATATAATAAGTTCAAATGAACTTGAAAAAATTCAAGAGGTTGTAAAAGTATTCTAGGGTGATGCCATGAACACTTCATAATCCTTTAGATGTTTTGAAGGAAAATTGAACTTATGATTCTTTGTTCAAGAAAATCATCCACTAAAAATTTTAGGGAACCATAAAGCTATTCCTCGTGACCCGTTAATTCACTTAAATCAATAAAATTAACCTACACTACTTATTTGATATTAAATGATCCAATGCTCTAGAATTTGAGTTATCTCTAAGGTATTTATATCCTTATGAGTACGTGGAGACATTTGTTTTTACCACATATGGATCATCGTGCTTGTGTAAGTCTGAGGTCTAAGGCAATTATTATAATGCTAATGTGTACTAAAATGAGGGATACGATATAGGATTTTAGAATAGTATCTCATACCCTTGAGGAACTTCAATAAAAGGAGAGAATAAGGACCGACGATACTATTTGAGGGCTCTTGAGAAGATGATTCTCCTGATACTCTTAGGTTATTTTTAGCTCGATTAAATTGACTAACCTGTGGACTGCACCTTTCTACAAAAATATTTAAAAAAATCTCTTTTGCATGATAAAACAAATTTAATATGCGTGAAAGTTGAATTTAAAAATGAAAATTTGCAAAGTTCCATGGTTAATCACATTGATCGAGGTTAGGACTGCCCTACATAGATTTTCGGGTTGGTAGCTCTTACTTAAGGTTGGGAAGCAAAAAATTCAGCTTTGAGCCCCCACCTTTATTAATGCCTCAAACCTAGTATCGATCTTCTATTTGTGACTACGAGTTTTCCTTTACTTTTATTTTCTTACGACCTGTTTTAAAACTTTTCTTCGTACCACATATTCTCATTTACTTTCCTGTAATTTATTTAATTATTTTGGCAAATATATTCTGTTGTATGATGCTAACCATGCAGCGGGAGTAGCAAGAAGATGAAAGCTATGCATTTATATTAATTATTTCAATTTCATTCCTTTTATGGTATTTTTTTTGCTTGCATTTATTTACTTTATATGCAAAACAAAACATGTTTTTTTTTAAAATTAAACAACATTTTCAAAAGACAACAACAAAACAACATTTCATAAAACATCCTCTTAAATTTACGTGAGTCCCTCAGATGAGTTAACAAACAGGTGCTAAAGAGATCTTCCCAGTTTAAATGAGCTTAACAACTCGTTTAAACTAAGTTCAAGTGAAAATAATGGTACCAAATTGAAGGAACCGTGAGATCCTAATCGATGTCGCTCTAATTAACTTTAACCACCGATAATGCTTGAACAATAACCAAACTTGTCACTTAAACCTTTTGAACCCTTAGACATTAGGACTGCTACTTCGACGAGGAGCTTGGAACTAACTTCTAGGGCAGCATCTTAAAACAAAAAGTGGATCTACAATAGCAAATCATCCCTTAGAATTAAATAACAAGCCATAGGATTTATAGATTTTTTTTTCTAGTGCAACATAAATCCTCACTTTAACTTTAAGCCTTTACACAATCATGTTGTGCAATCTAAGCCCTAGCTCATTTTAGGATTCCAGGGTTGTTGTTCGTTAGACATAAATCTACCTATCCTTAAGTCTTTTTATATGGTTTTTTCATACAAACGTAAGCCATAATTAATAAAATTAGCAAGATGAAACATTCAATAAATTCTTCTCGAAAGTGAAGCCAAACCATAGGATAGTTTTGAAACTCACCAAGGTTCTCCTCAGAATCTATGACAACCTCTAGTTTTCTCCCTTTGGATTCCATAACATTGTTCCAAACTTAAGCCTTTCCCATTGACAGTCCTTGGTCTGATCTTTGAAAGTCCTACCTTTTGAAATTCTTGAAAACTATTTTCTGATCTAAATTGAGATTTTTCTTTGGTGACCTCATTCATTTTAGATGTAATGAACAAGGGGCTTGCCCTTATAAAATACTTTAGAACTAATACTGAATTTTATATGACAATACGATGTATGCGGATATAATCTTAATTTTTCATTACTTATAATTCTTACCTTACAGCGGTGCCAAAAACTTGATCACCAGCAATAGCTAGGAAAAATATTGACTTTGAAGAAAATAATAATAAAGTTAGTATATTTAAATATGGGATACTAGGTAGGTATATGTATCATTATCAAGTAATGTAGAACTTTTTGATTAAGCCCCAACCATAGGGACAAAACACAAAATGCAACTAAAATTAGAAGAAACTAGATAAAAATTCTACTTAAAAAAATATTCTTACTCAAACTTTAAATGTTATAATAGAAATGAAAATTTGATTCTTTTTGAAATTTTTGCTAAATGAAAGTAAAATTAACAACTAACTAAACTTAACTAGTAATTGTAAAACAAAGACAATATAAAGAAATTTTCTTTTTCCTTATCATGAATCAGTATAAGTGTAGGAACTCTGTTATAGAAGTATTCAAACTGTGTTGTGCAAATAGGAGCAATAGTATTCTTTACCCATACTAGAGATGCTATAAAAGACATTGGCTAATTTAAAGTTTGAATAGTCTTAAAGATGGGTTAAGTAGGGAAGATACTAGATCTAACTCTAGAGTTTCTTATTCTACCTACACTTGGGGGCTAACATCTTGTATCAAAAGCTAAAACTAAAAACCAAATTGGGGGCTTTAGCCTGTCACTCTAAAGTCCTTTAATTCTACACCCTTCAAACTTTATTTCCCTATTTATTTGCACCCATATGAATTACATTCTCTTCCATACAATCACATGTAATTTTTTCCATTAGTTGACTGAGACAATACCATCTCAAATCTTACAGGTTCTTACAATAGATATCAACATCTTAATTGGCCAAATCAAGAAGTAAATGAAGTACAAGGTTTAAAATCATCACAACTTCTTCCAACATTAAAGTGAATACTTCACACAACTTCCATCAAATACTTAATAACTTATCATTTTAAGGAAGAAGATAAAGAAAACTACTCAGAATTAATGGAGAAAACACAACCATACTTGCGTTCAAAGATATAAAATTATCTCAAATCCACACCACCAAACTCTTGAAGTTCCTTTAAATCTCTTCCTTCTCTTACAATACAAATTATAACTCAAAATAAAAAGAAAAGGGGGGTAACGGTGTGTGTAGAAGAGTTTCTTAAAAAGAAGGAAAGAGAGAGAGTGTGTGCGAGAGTTTCTCAATCTAAGTTTTCTTTTATAATTTTCCAAAAGGTGCCTTGGTGTTTCTTCAAAATTTGTCCACATTCAATAAATCTTCTAGGAGTTGCCTTCTTTCAAAAGCCAATTGAATGTATTTTGTGTCCATTAATTATTTCCCACATTTTCACAAAGGGTTGCTTTAAACACCTCTTAAATAATTTGTCCAAATTCACTGAATCATCGAGTAACTACTTATGGCACTTAAGTGTGAGGTACTTAGCGCTTAGCCACAGCTTTCTCAGTTTTACAAGCGCGTAAGCGCCAATTCTGGACGATTAGGTGCCACAAATCTGTTAAACACCTTCTTCATTTTTGCTCCAAATTTGATTCTTTTTCACTTCTTTCACCATTTTTCATCCATTTGATTATACCTGAAAGAAAAATACACAAATATCTTCCATTAAAGTGCAATAACTCAAAAATTAGTATAAAAATATGTACATAAAGATTATATATTTTAGATGTATCAAAATCCCGATAACGTGAAATGTTACTTGTCTTCAAGTGACATTCTAATATTTCAAAACCAAAATTAGTAGATTATGTAAATGAGTTTCCTTAACATATTCTAAAATTTTTATATAGAAATATAGTAGTCCAATTTGGAAAAAACAATAGTATATGGGACCAACTTAGAGTTTAAAAAATTTTAATGTAAAGAAGTATGAAAACATGAGTTTCTATCTTGTTCAGAAACATTGTAAATTTTTCAAATATAGAGTTTAGGCATTCTATCTTCTCCACTTAAAAATTTTTATTAAGAATAATTATACTTACTATATTATATCCTTAAGCTTAAGAGTTTCTCAAGTTTTATACTTTAAAAAGATTTGATGTGGAACCAATTTTTTATTAGGCACTAATCCACAAGCTTTTCCTCTCTTTCTCAACTTTCCTTTTCTCTCTCTCTCTCTTTTTAGGTGAGCATTACTATGTTTGGATAGGCCTTTAATGATTTTTTTTCCACTCCTTTATTCCTAATGTACAGTTTTGATATAAATCTTTTACTTAAAATTATAGTAATAGTTTTGAAAATTATTTTTATTAAAAGAAATTTAAGCATTAAAAATAAAATTCTAATCCTTATAAATTTTTCAAAAATACAATTTCTCTGATTAAAGATAGTTACACACTATTTATCATTTATACACTAAAAAGTTTTAACTTTAAGTTTTTCCTCATTACTATTGGTTTCAATTAACTATACTTACTCGTTTCTATATTCAAAATTTTATTTCCATAATGTAACTTCATATACAAAATCATTTGTTCTTTCACATAAAAATAAAATTTATTTGTAGTGCATTTGAGAACAATTAAACTTCGAGTTTTAGAAACATTTTCATCCACCCTCCCCCTCCCCCTCACCGAATACTTAATTTTTTAATAAGATAAAACATTTTAGCATCATATTTATAAAGAAGCAGAAATGAAAACTAAAATTAACATGCTTACAAAAAATTTTCATCCAAAATATACAAGCACTAAAATAGAAAAAGGAGTAAAAATATAATTTGTCAAATTTTAATTTAACTCTAACATATAGAGATTCATTAGATTTCTATATAGTGGAGGATAACATAAAGCAAACAAACACACTAACAAAAATTCACAACTATAACCATAATAATAATAATAATAAGTAAACTAAAGTACTCTGTTTGATCCTACTCCTCATTAGCATCACTATCATTACTATCCCCAAAGGCAGTAGGCTCATATGATGGATATCTTGAATATGTATGGAAAACTACACTTTGGTCACCTCTCATAAAGTTTTCCAAAGATGAGTGAAATTTCTCCTCATAATTACCATGTCTTCTCATATATCCATTCATATGATCTATAAAATTATCTAATGTTAATAATTTGTCCTCAGTATAATTGATGTTATCTAACATCCTTTGCAATAAATGTGACTACGAATCAGAACCAAAAGTCTGACCTTGTGATGTGGATGGATGTGAGGTAGAAGCATAAGAAGTAGAAGCACCTGAACTGCTAGAAAATATTCCTCTTCAGCCAAAGATCGAGTGTTGTGCATAAGACTTCACATTAACAATTGTAATGGGATTTAGAGGCTACAATATCTCCTCTGAGTTATCGATTCAAACACCTACCTACCTACATAACGAAAAAATCAAGGATGCAAATCCCAAACCTACAGTAGTAGCAGTGACAGCAGAACTAGTGATAGTCTCATAAATCAAAGATCCAATGTGAATAGGCATGAACTACTAAATGCAAAAGTTCAAGGTAGCTCTATCTTGAGTAACTTCAATGAGGTGGTTGGTTGGTAGTTGACGAACAAAAATTAAATAGTGCCATTCTTTTGATGTGGTACCAACTTTGACGTGGGGATTTTAAGTGCTCTTTCATCTGTAACCTTCCACAGTCCTCTTCGACCAATCAATGATTATATGATCTCGTCAAACTACTCCTTGGTCAGACTATAGTTTGAATAAATACATGATGTATTAGGGGGCATCTAGTAGTACAAATTTATTACCTTAAGGGGGAAAGGCTCTAGTATTCCTTGAACCGTGACCCGATCTTCTCCAGCTTTAGGGAGATTAGCGTATCAATCCTAAACAATAGAAACCATAGTCACAGCAGAAAAACAACAAAAATGTTCTCACTGTCGGTGAACAATCTAGTTTTCCACTACTTCACACAAACTTTTAAAACATCTCTCAGGAATCAGTTTCCTCGACGACAGTGCGTTGCTATAACAATCCTGAGCTATCGAGCTAACAAACTTGCTCGAATCGAAATGGGCCTTCCCTTTACTCCTCATCATTCTTGGGGCCATTTCTAAAAATCTTATAAAATTCACCAAAATCCTAATCTTAAGTATAAATCACTAAACTCAATATGTAAAAGCTTAAACTATCATTTCTATATATTTTTCACAGATTTTTCTCAAATCTCCACCGTGAATAGTGATTTTTGGTCAAATCCATAATGTTCTCAAAATACAGGGTGAAAATAAAAAATATGATGAATAGAAGAAGTTCTTACCACAAGATGATCAAAAATAAAAAATTTAGCTTGAATTCACCAAGAAAATTCCACTTTAAAGGAAGCCCTAACTCTCAAAATCATGAAAACCATAGGTAAAAGACAAAGTCAGGGTGTAAATGGGGATTTTTGGCTTAACTTTTCACTTTAAACCGATTGCAAACCAGTTTACATGAACCGACACTTAAGCACAACTGGTTCGCCTCTTAGATGGCTACCTCTCTAGTTACCAACACTTAAGCATGAGTCTTGGCGCTTAGGCGGAAGTGCACGAATTTTGATATTTTTGATTTTAAGTAAAACACACATCCAGCCTAATTCAACCACCCCTAAATGGTCCTATAAATCTTTAATAACTATTTTGTTACCCTTTAACTCTCATCTTTCACATAATTCACCAATATTTACTATTTTAATTCAACACAAAATTTCACACACAAACAAACACTTAAATTAATTCACATACAAATACAACAATTTATGATATATAATTTCTCAATCTAAAGAGTCTTGGATGAGATAAATGCTAAGAACAAACATTGAACACAGCTAAAACTAAAATCAAATAAAACAAACTTAATACTAACAAACAAACAAACACTTAACACAAACGAACACTGAAGTAAGAACTTAAGTCCACTCTCCTTTTGGTGGATCGAATCCTGGTCTTTCATTAGTTTCTCCTTGGGCATTTGGAATATAGATCTGATAGAGCGAGCGGTAGTGAAGAACTCTAATTGAGTCTTCTTCAATCCATTTTTTTTCAAATACATAGCCTTCACAATTTCTTCTATAAAACTTGTGTGGCTAAATTGCATCTTAAGTTGCCTTCCAATATGCTCCAAATGTACGTTGACTTCCATCACTTTTGCTTCAATTGAAGCCATGCCAGCCTCAATTTTTGTGATTTTCTTTGTAATTCCTTCTACACTAATGGCTAAGAAATCGTTGTGTAACTCTTACACATTTTGACTAATGAATTTCTTCTTCAAAGATTTCTCCTTTTTTTCATATTAATCTCCCAAGATGACATCTTTTCAAGTTCTCAAACTCTTCATTTAAATTTTTGGGTTAAAATTGAAGTAAGGTGAGAATTCTCTTCATTCCCTTCTATTTATAGGCTTTAAAGCAAACCTAAAACTACTAGACACATTCTCAAACCACTAACCCATGTTACAACCCACTAAACAACATTTAAATCTTTTAGAAATGTAATTTAGCATGTTTAGCGAGCTGTCGAGCTTTAGCGTCGAATGTTGGAGCTTAAGCACCAGTGCTTGATTTATTACAGGTCAACTTAACATCCAAATACTCATTCTAACATGTCTAAGTCATCTACTAAGGTCTTAGAATCATTACTAAATCATTATATATTCAAAATACTACCACAATTTTCTTAAACAAACATAATAACAAAACATTCAAAACAGAAACACACAGATAAATATGGGTTGCCTCCCACAAAGCACTTGGTTTTACAACATTAGCCCGACATAACCAGTGCTTTTTTGGTTGACCCAACAACATAAGATAATTTAATGTAAGTTGATTCTCTAAAAAGTAGTGTTTCAACCTATGACCATTCACTTTAAATATTTTCTCAGTTTTAGGATCTTTGATTTCCATAGCTCCATAAGGATAAACATTCATCATAACAAACAGACCCATCCACCTGGACTTCAGTTTTCCTAGAAATATTCTTAACCTTGCATTATATAGCAAAACTTGTTACCCTGGCTCAAAATTTTTAGTAAGAATCCTCCGATCAAGTAACATCTTCATCTTTTCTTTATAAATCTTATCACTCTCATAAGATTCATTCCTTATCTCTTCAAGCTTATTTAATTGCATTGGTATTTTCTCACCAATATCCTTTAAATTTGAATTAAATTATTTAATAGCCTAATATACTTTATGCTCAAGATCAACAAGTAAATGATAAGCTTTTTCAAATATTAGCTTGTATGAAGACATTCTTATAGGAGTTTTATATATAGTTTTATAAGCCTACAAATCATAGTCAAATTTGATTGAATAATCTATTTTTGTTAGATTCGTAGATTTTTCCAACATTCTTGTAAGTTCAAGATTGGATAATTCAGCCAAATATCTTGTTTGAGGATGATATGTAGTAGCAATTCGATGGTTGATATGATATTTCTTTAAAAATTTCTCCATTATTATATTCCTGAAATGACATCCCTCGTTAGATATGATCACTCTTGACATCGCAAAACTATAAAGTATGTTTGTTCTTAACAACTTTGCAACACTTTCAGCATCACATCGAGGTAAAGCAAGAACTTCAATCCATTTGAAATTTCAATATATATAAATTTCTGAAAAGATGGCATAAATGGTCCCATGAAATTTTATCCTCAAACATTAAATATATCAACTTCTAAAATATAATTGAGGGGCATCTCATTTCTTCTAGATATATTCACTACTCATTGACATCGATCACAAGTTTTGATCTAAGCATTAATTTTTCTAAAGAATGTAAAACAATAAAATTCAGATTGTAAAATTTTTGTTTGTTGTTTTAACAATACCAAAATGTCCCCCAAAATAAGAATTATAATAATTTTGAATAATTTCATAAGTTTCTTCTAAAGGCATACATTTTTTTAACAATTAGATCCTTATCGTGTTTAAATAAAATGGTTCATCCCAAAAATAAGTCTTAGCGTTAGATAAAAATTTCTATTTCTATTGGTATGTCATTCCATAGGGTATAATATCATTAACAATAAAGTTCACAATGTCAGCATACCATGAAACACACCACTCATTAATACTAAACAATTATTCATATGGAAAATGTTTATTAATTTCTTTTTCAAATTAGAGTGATTTTTCTAATTCAAGATTGGACAATTGATTAGCAACATTATTTTCAGGTCCCTTCCTATCTACTATTTCAAAGTCAAATTATTGTAAAAGAAGAATCCATCATATCAATCTTGGTTTTGCACCCTTCTTTTTCATTAAATATTTAATATCAGAATGATCAATATGAACAACACATTTAATTAAAATTAAGTATGATCTAAATTTATCAAAAGCATACACTACTGTTAATAACTCTTTCTCAGTTGTGGTATAATTAATTTTAGCTTCATTAAGAGTTCTATTAGCATAGTAGATTACTTTGAAAATCTTATCATGCTTTTGCCATAAAATAGCTCCAATAGCATAATCACTTGCATCAAACATTAATTCAAAAGGGTTTTCCCAATCTGCTAAAATAAAAATTGGTGCAATGACTAATTTTTTGTTTAATAACTCAAAAGCCTTTAGGCACTCCTTAATAAAATTAAAAATTACATCATTTTCAAGTAAATGGCATAGAGGCTTAGCAATTTTGAAAAGTCTTTAATATATCACCAATAGGATCCAGAATATCCTAAAAAACTCCTAATTTCTCTTACATTTGCTGGTTAAGGTAAATTAGCAATCACTTGAATTTTTGCAGGGTCTACTTCCATATCATTTTCCTAATATCTGATGTCCTAAAACAATTCCTCCTACTACAATAAATTGACAATTTTTTTCCCAATTAAGGGCTAAATTTATTTCTTCACAACGCTTAAGAACTTTCGATAAATGTTCTAAACATGAATCAAAGGAAGTTCCAAACAAGGAAAAATCATCCATAAAAACTTCAATTCCTTTTTCAATTAAATCATCGAAAATAGCCATGATACATCTTTGAAATGTAGTAGGGTGATCCGACCTTTTTTGTTGCGAAAGATTGTGTAAAATTTAATCAAATATAATCAATTAATATTCGGATTCTACGAAAGTGTATGTATCATTATCAAGTAATAATAAAATTTCTATTTAAGCCTCAAATATCGATCATACGGGGAAGGTTTAAATTGGTAATGACAAATTTGCAAGGACATTCACAGAAAGTCAATTGAAATCACTGTCACTAATTTCAATTGTTGAGATGTAATCAAAATTAAATTTCTAAACTATTATCAGATCAAATATGTAAAATTTAAAACAGTAAATACTAATCTATTAACTATGTTTATGTAACAGAGATTCTTATGTGAAAAAGCATCCTTCCCACTACAATGAGGCTATGGTAAAATGAGATGAGATAAATGTTCATAATATGTATTGTGTCAAATAGAAGAAATCTTAATTCTCTGCTTTGATACAATTCATACAAAATCATTTGCTAATCTCATTATTTAGTCCTTAAATTCGTGGCTAGGCTAGGAGGATACGGGCTCCCACTCCAGAGCTCCCAATTCCCTTCACCTGAAGGCTGGCTCTTGCTTTAGTTTTTAAATACTATGACTGAATTGAAGATTTTAGTCTGTCACCCTAAAGTTTCTCCAATTCTACACCCAAAAAAGAATATTTCTTTATTTATTTGCACTTAATTACATAAATGATGTTCTCCTTCATGTAATCGAATGTGATCCTTACTCTGTTGTAGAACTCATACACCATTTCTTGGATCATATGTTTCACAACACATTTTAACAATTCAATTGGCTAAATCAAAAAGTAAATTATGTTCGGAGTTGAAAAATCATCATAAATTATTTTACAATTTAATATTGGCACATTCATTTTATCTTTTCATTCCACCATATCTTAGAGTATGGAGAATGATAAAGGGAACTACTCAGACTTCATGAGAAAGAAATAACAAAACACAAATTTCAAACATAAAAGAAAGTTCATACAATACAGATAAATAAATAATGCTTATCTAAAAACTCTTTCTCAAAGCAAATCCTTTGTAGCATTTCCTTAGAAATGTAGAAAGAAGATATCTCTCACTTTTCTCCTCCTCCAACACTCTTACAGAAAGTGTCACACTAAATCTCACCACAAAACTCTACAAAAAATGGTCCAAATACATCAAACCTTCTAGAAATATGGTAGCACTAGCTTTGGCGTCGTCGGTGCTGATCTGGCGCCATCGGCGCTGCCGGAGCTGAGCATTTCTTCAAAAAACGTCATTTTGACTCCAAATTTCATCATTTTTGCTTTCGTTTTACTTTAAGCTTTAAAAATCAACATCCTGCAAGAAAACATCAAAATATATTCCATTAATGTGCAATATCATCAAAAATAGGTATGAAATATGGGTCTAAAAATACATGTTTTTTTGGTGTATCAAAATTCCCCAAATTTACATGTTACTTGTCCTTAAGTAACTCCTTTACTACATAAAAAATATGACTTATGATAAAGATCTTACCTTTTAGACTTCCATATTTTAGTTTTCCAAATACAATAGTATAACTTAAGAAAAGTTCAAAACAACTCCAGTTAATATTAAAGCTGTAAAGATATTCAATAATTAAGTCAAAGGTTTCTTATCATCTATTTCTTTCAAGAAAAATTACAATTTGTTATATTAATGTAACTTAGCAAATTCATATGAAAAAGAACTTCATAAAACTTTATTAATATTTAGTTAACATTCAAATAACAAGTTTAGAAAATGTGTGTCGGTGTTATTTCGGGTTGGTTTGTGGGGAGTTGCCCGTAAGAAGCTGTCGGTCACTGGAATCAAAATTCCGTCGCCTGTTTCGGAAGGACATTGAAGGATGAAATTAAACTGACCCCATATTTTTTGATATTTTAAAATTAAAGAGCACTGTACCTCAAATCCTGTATCTATCCCGAAGAATAAACACAAGACTAGAGGATGAGGCTCAATCAAATAAACTAAGGAAAGTATGACGTCCGTTTGGTCTGTGAAACCTTTGTATTTGCNTTCTTATGTTTATCCTTCAGGATAGATACAAGATTTGATATACAATGCTCTTTCATTTTAAACTATGAAAATATGAGGTCTGTTTGATTTCATACCTCAACGTCCTTCCGAAGCGGGCGACAGGATTTTGATTCCAGTGACAAACAGCTTCTTATGGGCAACCTCACAAACTAATCCCCAAAATAATGCCGACAAGTGCATAAAGAACATTAGCTAATCTAGAGTTAAGTCCCTAAACCCATGCTTAAGCTGGGAAGATATAGCTGTCACTCTAGAGTTCCCACTTACCCTCACCTGAAGGCTAACATCTTGCTTTAGTTTCCAAACATCTAGAACAAATTGGGAAATTTAGTCTTTCACTCTAAAATCTCTAATTTTACACCCATCAAAATTTATTTCTATATTTATTTGCACTTAAGTCCATGGACTACATTCTCATCCATGAGACTAAATGTGATTCTTACTATGTTGAGAAAAATGTAGTCATTTTGGGTCATTATGTTTCACAATAGATTTTAACAAATCAATTAGCTAGATCATTAAGTAATTAAGCATAGAGTTTAAATCATCACAATTCATTGAATTAAAATCACTTCTAATAAACTCCATTCGTACACATAATGATTCTACATTGCAGGGAGAAAGATAAAGGAAACTACTCAGATCTCATGGGGAAGAAACAACAACACATCAATTTATAGATAAATATATGTTTACAAACAAGACTAAGCAAAATAAACAAAATACACAACTTATATCAAACTTCTTCTTAAGCAATTCTTCTAGTTTTTTTGAATCACTCACTCTCCTTAAAATTCCACTTCAATCTCACTTAGAATTGTAGTGAAGAAGATATATCTCACTTCTCATCTTCTCCTCTGAATCTAAACAAGACACCAAGACTTTCTCCTCTCCTCTCTTCAAGATGACTCCTCTTCTCTTTCTCTAGACTCTCCAAAATGCTCTCTAGAATTATCTTTAAATAAAGCTCTCAAAATCACCAAGAGTGCTTCAACCACCCCTTCAAAATTCATCCACATTCCTTGAATCATCAAGAAAATTGTCTCTGGTGCCTATGCGCTAGGTCAACAATAGTCATTTTGCTTCCTTTGACTCCAGCTTGCTCTATTTTCATGTCATTTGCTCCATTTAGTGTACCTACAATAAAAAAAAATCAAAAATATATTTCATTAAAGTGCATTATCATTAAAACTAAGCATTAAATGTGCAAATAAAAATAACACATTTTAGGCATGTCATCAAGTAGTAAAGATAGGTGATGAGCAGTGGTAAATCTAATCAACATGTATATCTATATAAGCATAAAGTGAAGACTACTTTAACACACAAACAATATAAACTGGAGCAAAAAGAAGTAAGAAATTATATCATAAATGAAAAGATGCAGCACAACAGTCCAACATTCATGTTAACCTAAAAAAAACTAATTAAAGTACACACAACAATCCAACAATAATACATCAAGTAACTAACAAAGGAAATCTAAATATAAGATCCAAAGTAAAAGAAAAACAATCTAATCTTTATCCTCCTCCTCCTCATCATCAATATCACCATCCAAAGTAAAGGAATAAGGATAGAGAAAGAGGGTAGGTAGAGTTGGAGGGGGAAAGAGGAAGAAAGATAGAGGGGAATAGAGGTAAAGGGAGGTTCATAGTAGGAGAGAAAGAGAGAAAAGTAAGAGAGAGAGAGAGAAAGAGAATTGAGATATCGGGAGGTTGGTAGAGAGCGAGGGAAATGAGGGAGGGAGAGAAATAGGAAAAAAAAGAATATAGATATTGGGAGGGAGGCAAAGGGTGAGGGAAATGAGGGAGGGAGGGAGAGAGAGATATATAGGGAGAAATAAAATGGAGAGATGGAGAGAGGTAGAGAGCATGGGAAGAGAGAGTGTGTGTGCTTGGGAGAAGAGGAAGCAGGAGAGGGAGAGTGAGAGAGAGCAAAAGAATATATTGAGAGTAGAAAAGAGCCCATCAAATTGCTCAAAATAGAGGGTTTGATGATTGAGAGAGAATGTAATGAGGGAAGATAGAGAAAGGAGAAAGAGAGAAGATAGAGGGAGTAAAGCATGGAGGGAGATTTAGAGAGAGAGGAGGCATAGAGAAGAGAGAGAGAGAGAGAGAAATAAAAATAGACAATGAAACAGGGGGGAGAAAATGTTGTTAATTGCTTGGAAAGAGCCCTTCAAACTGCTCACATTGAATCTTCTAGCCTTCCTGAGTTCAATCCCAAAATGTTGATAATTGCTTGGAAAGAGCCTTTCAAATTGCTCACAGAGCTTCTTCTAGCCTTCCTGAGTTCAATCCGCCCATTTCCCCCCTGTGAAATTCACTGCCTGAGCTCAATTTCGAGTTCTAAATCCAGGGCCATTTCTGTCACTCCAGTAAACTTAACAAAACTCAAAATTGAACCATCCTTGATCTTCCCTAGGACAAACAAGGAAGTTACCCATCAAAACCCCCATCTATTGAGCCCTCTAACCCACCTCTAGACCAAGGCCGCATCACCCTTTGATTGAAATCATACTTAAACCTTATACTAGCTCAAATCAACACTTTGAGGAGGTTTTTTGGACTCTATTAAAGCTTCCACAAGCACCCAATCGAGGCCTCACCTCTTGGGCAAAGGTATGATCAAGTATCCTAAATTTTTCCTTCAATTTAATCAATTGTGAGGAGAATGTTTATTTCATATGCATGTAACAATATAGATAGGTTTTCCTTGAGTAAATGAAGTTGTAGGAGCAAACCCCACGTGATTTGGTTGAGTATCGAGCGAGATCTTAGATCTAGATGTTGGACGGTTCTCAGGTTAGGTCAGTTGGGGATGATGACCAGGGACCGTCCGATTATTTTGTATTGAATGGACGACTCAGATTGTGCTGGAGGGACTCTTAATGCATAAATAACGAGCCGCGTACAGCTGACTCAGAAGGCGGCGTCCAATGGAGAGGCGACACACGCACGTTCATAGCTGCCGAGGATGAGCTGGATAAGTAGGAAATTAAATGATTAAAATGATTTAAATAATGCCAGAAATTAGTAAATTCATAACTTGGTGTAGGAAAATCATAAAAAAATAAAAATAAAAATACCCTCTTGCTCAATAGACAGAGGGGAATGATGTGGAAAAAAATAAAAATTATTTGACATGTCTCTGATTTTTAATTAATTAAATACCCTCTTGATTATTTTAATTATAATTAAGTGAATGTTAATTACCATGGCTTGAAACTTTAGGGGTTGATTCCCCATGTTAATATGGACGTTCTCTGATTTTTCTAAGGTTAGATAGTATCTCTAGCTTTGAAACCTTAATTTTCAAGCCTAGTTGTCCATTATTGCTTAAATTAATTATATAAATTAAAATATAAATAAAAAACATATGGGACTTATTTTTTGTAGATTTCCTGTGGTCAAAGAACTCTAGGAAATATAAAATGTATTTTAATGTTTGACATAAATTTCTTGCTAATGAAGTCATTTAAATTCATAAAAAATTAAATAAATAAAATATACATAAAAAATTAACAAAAATGATTTGACACTATTAATAATGATTATTTTAACTCACTATAAAAATTTGAAACTCATTTGAATTAATTTGATCACTAAATTCTATTTTCTAAGTAAAATGATATTTTTGCATTAAAATAATTATAATAAATTAATTATAATCAAGAAAATTATAAAAAGCTATTTTCTGAGTTCCTTGTGATCAGTAGCTCTTAGGAAAAATAAAATTTATTTTAAAATAAATAGTTCATTTTTGAGCTACTTTTTGAATTAAAAATAATTAAAAATGATTAAAAATTACAAAAATATGAAAATACATATAAATATTCCTAATTGTTCCCTGATCACTTGAGACCCTTCAAATTTTTTTTAAAATTTTCATGATTTATTTATGTATTTTTAAATGCCGAAAATGTATTTTCCTTAATTTTCTTTTAAAATAATTATAATAAATAAACTAAAATTTTCAATAAAGAAAAATTTGTTTCTTTGTGTCCTCTGGACTTGGAAATATTTAAGAAAAATACAAAAAGTTATTTTTGAAACTAAATTATATTTTCTATTTTAATTAATCACCAAAATCATTAGATAATTTTAATAATTAAAATATAATTTTAAAAATTATGTAATTTTGTTCAAGTGGTCCTCCAACCAAGGTCAACCTCCAATAATTTTTCTATGATCCAAAAAAATTACTCTGATTAATTAAATAAATTAAATATTGAAAATCCTATTTTTGAGTTAAAAATAATTACATATATTAAATATAAATTATAAAATCACATTTTCTTCTCTAATATTGTAGTTGACCCATGAGTGGGGTATTATAAAAATTTCAAAGTCATTTGAGTTATATTTGATGAGTTATGAAGTGGAGAGCCGTGAGGGCAAGATGATAACTTTAGATTTTGATGCCTTAATTAAAATTTAGGGTTATCCAAAGGGGAAATGGGTAATTTTAATCATAATGAACACTGTTCAATGTTTGAAATATAATGGGTTAAGAGGTAGAAACCAATTTACCATCTTTTCATGATAAGGGTAAAATTGTAATTTTTTTAATTGTTATGACTAGGAGGTTAATTCAGTTGGATGATCCTAAGTAGTGGGAATTCACTTATTTGAAGCCCCTAATGGGTCATTAGATGATATCAGGATCCTTTAATGAGAATTGATCTCACTTAAATTAACATTTTGCTACTACAAAATTACCTAAGAAATTTTAATGGGCTTAGTAGTGAGCTAGGCTTGATATTTAAACTAGTTTAATGAGGTTTAGAAAAGAGGAACATGATTAATTTCTAAGTACCTTTAATCACTACAATCCCGACTTTAATGGTGGGTACCAGATCTTTAATGACCTCAACTTGCCTTAAGGGCATTCACTTACATAACTCTTAAGTAAAATCTCAAGTGAATATTTGAAGTACCCCGCCCTTGGGATAATTGAAATATTAATTTTCATTGAGCATAGGTTATATTAAACTACTAAATGTTAATCTAATCTTGGATGATTAATTGAACAATATAATAAAATCAAATGAACTCAAAATGCTTCAAAGGATTTTAAAAAATTATTTAGGGTTATGCCCCAAACATTTTTAACATCCTTTAGATACTTTGAAGGACAATTGAACTTATTATTCTTTGTTTAAGAGAATCATCCATTAAAACCTTTAAAGATCCACTAAGTTATGGCCTAAGACTCGGTAAATACACCTTAAACTAGTTTTTTTTGCTTTACATTCCTGCAATTTATTTAAATTTCCTTCAAATTTATATGTATGTTGTAAGTTCTAACATTTCTGCAAGAGTGCAAGAAAATGACAGGTATGCATTTATGTTTTTGTAATGTAATTTCCTTTCCTTTTACTTTATTGCTTTTTTTTACTCATACTTGCTTTCTTTACATGCAAAACCAATTTCAAACTTAAAAGTTACAATACCACTTTTAAAAATTAAACAACTTTTTTTTCAAAAAAAAAAATAGCCAAACAACAATTTCATAACGTGTTCTTTTGAATTTACGAGAGTCCGTTGGATGAGGTAACCACGGTTGCAAACAAGATCTCCCAAATTTAAATGAGCTTAACAACTCGTTTAAACTAAATAAATTCAAAAGAAAATAGTGGTACCAGAACGATGGAACCGTGGGATCCTAACCGGTGTCGCTCTAATCAACTTTGACCCCCCCATAGTTATTGAACAAACTTTTCATTTAAACCTTTTGAACATTTAGACTTTAAGGTTGCTACTTCACGGAGGAGCTAGGAGCTAACTACGAGGGCAGCACTCTACAACAGTGAAGAGATCTACAACAACAAATCTTTCCTTATATTTAAATAACAAACCATAGGATTTTGATGTCATTTGCCTAGTGCAATATAAATCCTCACCTTATCTTTAGGCCTTTGCACAATCATGCTATGCAATTTAAGCCCTAACTCGTTTTAGGATTTCGAGGTTGTCGTTTGTTACGACATAAACCTTCCTATGTTCTAGGATATTTGTATGATTATGTCATACAAATGTAAGCCCTAAATAATAATAATTGACAAGATGAAACATTTAATAATTTTCTTATTGAAATTGAAGTCAAACCATAGGATAGCTTGGGAAGTCACTGAGGCTCTCTTCAAGATCTGTGATAACCTCTAGTTTTCTCTCTTTGGAATCCATAACAATGTTACAACTTTGAGTCTTTGCCATTTGACACTCCTTGGTCTGATTTTTGAAAAGTCCCACCCCTTAAAATTATTGAAGATAATATTTTTTTATCTAAATCGAGAGTTTTCTTAGGTGACCTAGGTCATTTAAGATATGATTAACTATATTGTCTTGCCTTTACAGAAAAATTTAGAACCCATATTAAAATAAATCCTATCTAATATTTCATATTAGATAGAGGATTTTTTTGGTCAATATAAAGGCTCACAGACTAAAATGGATGTCATAAAGTCATTAGTTTATTTAATCGAGCCTCATGGATAAGTGATGTGTCTGTCCCTCAGGATAGATATGTAAATTATAATGTTGTGCTCATTTATTTAAACTATTGTCTAAATGAGATCAGTTTGATCTCATATTTTTAAAATTAAAATATTACTTTCCAAAATTATTATGTATTTTTAAATTAAATATTTTCTTCCCAAAAAAGGCGACCGACAATTTATGGCGACTTCGCTGGGGACTAGTTTCACTCTCCATTATGATCAGAAAATCTTGTCTCCATATATCAGTAATGTGTCCATGTCCTTCATGGACTAGATTATCCTTTTTCTATTGACATGTTTTACTCATTTCTTTCTTGGGCAAGTACAATCAACTCTTTTGGATTCCAAGATCGTCTATTTGATCATTTTTAAAACAGAGAATTTTAATAATCCTTTAGGATTTTATCTTTCTGTGTGGGGTCGAACCCTCAATCGGTGTGTTGGTGAACTAGTTCTGCCTAGGCGATGCATTGTGAAGTTGGTCCTACTGGGTCCTAAACTTCACCATTTCCTCATATCTTTTAGGTTTGGTTTGCTATTTTGTGAATCAAGCCAAGTCGTTACGTCTCCTCGCCCTCATTTAATTTTTAATCAAAACTCTTTAACGCTATAATCATAAATAAATAATAAATTTGAAACTAAAAATAAGAAAGAATGTGCCCAGTCCACAGAATGACCTTTGTTAATTTTAGTGTTTGCATTAAAATCACATAGTGCAGGCCGATATTAACCCTAAAAAATTTTCCTTTAAAGTTACCAAAAAGGCATTCCCTACTCTCACTTTCACCTGTAACTTGCCTATCAGTCGCGATGCCTGCAACATTACACCAATGATCAGTTTGGCGTTGGATTCAATGAGTTTGAGGTCGTACTTGGCATGGCCCCATTCTTCATCATGAAGGTTGCTGCTCCAGAAGTTCAAGGGTTGTCTGCTGAGTTTGATTTGAACTGTCCCCAGGATTTCTCTTCTTATAAGATGGTGAAGATCGCTAGTGCCCCGACGCCTCTTAAGTTTGTTGTCCTGGCATCCGTCCGCTCGAGAGTCGTTACACCTACGATCGCCGGATTCACTATTACTGTGCCTACCACACTGTCTACCAAAGGAAAAGGAGTTCTAATTGAATAATATTCATTTTATGGATTCACTACTCTGCCATTAGTATTCGAAGTCAATTCCAGTTCAGGGATTAAGCCGCCTACTAAGTCAAAAGAAGAACCCAAAACCGAAAGATTCAGAGGGCCGCCACAGCCCAGGCTACAGAGATAGCCTCTTTTGATGAGATTCCTCACCAGGAAGAACTTGGTTTGCTTGAGATTGCTCCTCTCGTGTGAGGAAGTAGGTTCCATTCGTTGATGGATACCACTGAGGATGAGAGAATCTATAGAATTATCGCTGCACTACCATCATAATAAGATCATGGTGAGGTGATGGAGAGGCCCACTCCTATCACCAAAGTCTGTACAATGTTTGAAAGACTAGCTGCCAAGGATAGTTGTACTGTCGCTGAGTTACTTAAGCAAGTGGGATGTGCATTTGCACCCCAAATGAAGAAAGAAATCTTGAAAGATATCAGATCTATCCGCCAATTCTAAAAAATAGTTGAAGTTCCTCCAGCCTGTGTTCCAGTCAGATTCCAGCAAGAAACTGTGTTGATAGCATTACTAACGTCACAGATTCTACCATTGTTACTCCAAAACCCATAGGACATCAACCGGTCAAGTCACTTCGGGGTCCAAGGATACCACCCACCACCATTTGTGAAAACTTCCCGAAGAGGGATAAAGGGAAAATAACTGTTACCGGTGTACTTGGTCTGCCCTGCAAGGAGCATATATCGATGCCTCCTCCAAGACACTCCGTTTTGATGAATGGACATCGATGAAGAGAGTGTGGGTACCCAAGGGTGCTGCACCAGTACGTTTTGATGAGCCTGTAGAGTAGATTTGTGGAATGAAGAATAGGTTTGATTCACTAAAGGTTGTTATCGCCACTCTAAAGTCCATCGTACAAAAAGATGATAGTGAATAAAGACCTCCAGATCTTAAGATCGAAAAGGTATAGAAGCTCAGAGCCAATATTTATGAATTGGCTAAAGAGCAAGGAGTAGGTGTTGATGATGATGATGATGATGAAGATAAAGATTTTGTAGATTTTCGTGATGAGGAGTTTATGGAGATTAATGTCATTGAACCTAGGGCTGCTACATCTGTGTGTGATGCTCCAATTTATGGTGAGGAGAACACTACGAATGACCTGCAAAGGGCCATTCAACTAAGATACGAGTAGATCATAGAAATTGAAAAAAGATTGGAGGAGATGGCTGTCACCATGACTGCCATGGCTACAGTGCACGAGCAGTCCCAGTCATAGCATTTAGCTTCACCGAAGGTCAATCAGCCTGAGGTTGTACATATTATAGATGATAGAAGGTAGGTCAATTCTGTCAGTAGAGATGAATTGTAGAAGAAAGATTCTGTCTAGAGTTTAGTACCAGAGAAAGACATTAAGCATATGTTTGAACAACAAGTTCAGGAGGCATTAACCCAGCCGAAGGGTGGTGCAACAATTTCAAAGGGTAGACCTTACCCAGTGGAATTTGATGTTGTGCCTTACCCCAAGGGCTTTGAGCCACAAAACTTCAAGACGTTTGATGGAACCAAAAATCCCCATCCACATATAGCCCACTTCAAAGTCAGTTGTTGTAATGCCAGAGGCAATAAAGTGTTATTATTCTGTCAATTCATCAATAGTTTATTAGGAATAACATTTGACTGGTATGTTGAGTTACCCAATGGATCAGTAAAGAAATTTGGTGAGTTGGAACACTTGTTTGTGAAGAGGTTTGTCGGAGCGCAACACCATGTTACCAAAGGAGATCTCGTGGTGGAAAGATAGAAGCCTAACGAGACCTTGGTTGACTATATCTTGAGATGGAGAAACTTGAGAATGAAGTGTGAACCCCAGCTACAGGAACATCATGTGATTGAGATTCTACTCAAAAACATTCACATATAGTAGCTTTCATGCTTAAGGGGCTCACAATCAAGTCATCGAGAAACTACTTGTCGGTGTTATTTTTGGTTGGAGGAGTTGCCCGTAAGAAGATGTTGGTCACCAGAATCGAAATCCCGTCGCCCGCTTCGGAAGGACGTTTAATTTACACATATATGTAGTTTTAGAAAAATATGAAATCAAACTAACCCCATATTTTTCATAGTTTAAATGAAAGAGCGTTGTATCTCAAATCATGTATCTATCCCGAAGGACAAACACAAGACTTGAGGATGAGGCTCGATCAAATAAACTAAGGANGTTTTCTTTAAGGAATTTCAAAGGGTAGGACTCTTCAACGAAATCAGATGTAGAGGTGTGAAAAGGGAATGGTTCAAATTTTGAATATTTTATTGTAGAATCCAAAGGAAGAAGAACTAGGGGATGTCATGGATCCAGAGAAGAACATCGGTGACTGCCCAAGCTATCCTAATATTTGGCTTCAGTTTTGGGGAGAAATATTTTGGTGTTTCATCATGCCAATTTAATTAATTAGGTATTACATTCATGTGAAATGATCACACAAATAGCATGGAAGATGTGAGGATTTAGATCGTGACAAACGACAACCTTGAAATCCTAAGACGAGTTAGGGCTTATATTATATAGCAGGGCTATACAAAGGCCTAAATATAAGGTGAGGATTTACGTTGCATAAGCAAGCAACCTCAAAGTCTTATGGCTTTGTTGTTTATGTATAAGGAAGTAAATTTGGTTTAGCTGGGGAAGACAGGTTTTGTTGTTGAAGATGGCCGTGCTACCCACCATGCTATCTCCAAGCTCCTTGCCGCCACAAGTTTGAGTTATCTAATGTGTCAAGTTATAATATCAAATCAGGTGGCCCTATGGTTGAAGTTCTTTAATTTTTACAGAGGGCATATTAAAGTTGATTGGAGCGACACCGGTTAGGATCCTACGGTTCCCTCATGGAGGGGTATATTAAAGTTGATTAGAGGGACACCGATTAGGATCCTACGATTCTCTCGTTCCGACACCACTACGTATTAAAGTTGATTAGAGCGACACCGGTTAGGATCCTACAGTTCCCTCGTTCCAGCATCACTATTGTTATAATATCAAATCAGGTGGCCTTATGGTTGAAGTTCTTTAAATTTTATAGAGGGCATATTAAAGTTATGTCAAATCAGGTGGCCTTATGGTTGAAGTTCTTTAAATTTTATGGGGGCATGTTAAAGTTGATTAGGGTGAACACCGGTTAGGATCCTACGGTTCCCTCGTTCCGACACCGCTACTTTCTATTGGATTCACTTAGTGTCGAGTTAGGATCCTACGGTTCTCTCATTCCGGCACCACTTTTTTCTATTGGATTCACTTAGTCCAAAATTAGGATCCTACGGTTCCCTCTTTCCGGCATCACTATTTTCTATTGGATTCACTTAGTCCAAATGATGGGTCCTACGGTTCCCTCGTTCCGGCATCACTATTTTCTATTGGATTCACTTAGTCCAAATGGTTTGCGGTTCCCTCGTTCCGGCATCACTATTTTCTATTGGATTCACTTAGTTCAAATGAACTTACAGGTCCCTCGTTCCGGCACCACTATTTTCTATTGGATTCACTTAGTCCAAATGAACTTACTAACTCGTTCCGACATCACTATTTTCTATTGGATTCACTTAGTCCAAATGAACTTACTAAACCCAACTCTCGTTCCGGCATCACTATTTTCTATTGGATTCACTTAGTCCAAATGAACTTACTAAACCCAACACGTTCCGGCACCACTATTTTATATTAGATTCACTTAGTCCAAATGAACTTACTAAACTCAACTTAATGAGGTTCTGGCATCACTATTTTTCTATTGGATTCACTTAGTCCAAATAAAATACTAAACCAAACTTAATGAGTTCCATAATTTCATTTAAACTGCGGGAAGCCTCGTTAGTAACCATAGGTTACCTCCTCTGAGGAATTCCCGATCATCCGATAGAGACATCTTAATTTAGTTAAATTTGTGGTTTTGTGTGATGTTTATGATTAAATTTTAAGTTGTTTTATATTTTGAATGTTGTGGCGGTGATTTTTATCTTGGTTGATTTTTAATTTTGGTTTTATTTATGGTTATGGTTATGTGGCTATCCTGATACTTTTAGTTTTCATGCAGGGTGTCATCGTTGTTTAGCATGCAAATTTACATGTATAAAGTACAGTATGAAAGTACAAGAAAGACAACGCTGAAAACTGTAAAAGTGTACCTGGCGAGTCTTCTCATTCCACCACCTGAAACTTAAAATGCATGTTAAGGCAGTTTATGAAGAGCAGGAAAGGGTTAAATTTTGGTAGTTTTCCTAACCCTATGTCATATCTTTGCAGGTCCTTATAGGTTTAATTAAGGATGATTTCATTGAACGAAGAATATTAAGTTTAATAGGCCTCTGAGGTATCCAACAAGTTAGGAGGGGGAAGCAAGTCCATGCCTCCCTCTCACCAACTGGTGAAAAGCCTCGAGTCCATTTAAACTTATTACGATGCTTAATGGTTCATCCTGTAAATACCCTTACTACTCAGTGAACTCTGATGTCTCAATTATCTCTAAGAATAGGGTAATTATCAATTATTATTTAATTTGAAAATTATGTTGGTGAAGACCCTTAAAGAGGCAAGTTAGTATAATTTGAACACAGCCAAATTTTAATCCTAATTGGGTTTAGTGGTGTTTCAAAGATGTTTGATTTAATCATTTTTATTTCTCTAATCTTTGTTTAATTAATTTTTTATTTAGCCTAAGTCACCACTAAGCCCTTAAGACCTAGGTGAGTGTCTTCATTAGTTTTGAAAGGGTTAAACTTTAGGTGGTCTTGATTCATAATTTGGATTTTATTTGAAAATCAAAATAGAGGTATTAAANCTTATCTTCAAGGAGTTTCAAAGGGTAGGACTTTTCAATGAGATCAGACGTAGAGGTGTTAAAGGTGATTGGTTCAAATTTTGAACATTTTGTCATAGAGTCCAAATGAGGAAGAACTAGGGGATGTCATTGATCCAAAGGAGAACCTTGATGACTTCCCAACCTATCCTAATATTTGGCTTCAGTTTTGAGAAGAAAAATTTAGGTGTTTCATCCTGCCAATTTTATTAGTTAGGGCTTACATACGTGTGAAACTATCACGCAAATAGCCTGGAAGATGTGAGGATTTAGGTCGTGACAAACGGCAGCCTCAAAATCCTAAGATGAGTTAGGCTTATATTGTATAGCAGGGCTATGCAAAGGCCTAAAGATAAGGTGAGGATTTACGTTGCAATAAAAACAACCTCAAAGTCCTATGGCTTTGTTGCTTAAGTTTAAGGAAGGAAGATTGGTTTAGCTATCAAAGTCCTATGGCTTTGTTGTTTAAGTCTAAGGAAGAAAGATTGGGTTAGCTGGGGAAGAGGTCCTATGGCTTTGTTGTTTAAGTCTAAGGAAGAAAGATTGGTTTAGCTGGGGAAGATAGGGTTCGGCTATGCAAAGGCCTAAAGATAAGGTGAGGATTTACGTTGCATAAGCAAGCAACCTCAAAGGGGCTATACGAAGGCCTAAAGATAAGGTGAGGATTTACGTTGCATAAGCAAGCAACCTCAAAGTGGTTTAAGTCTAAGGAAGGAAGATTGGTTTAGCTGAGGAAGACAGGTTTTGCTGTTGAAGATGAGTTAGGGCTTATATTGTATAGCAGGGCTACACAAAGGCCTAAAGATAAGGTGAGGATTTATGTTGCATAAGCAAGCAACCTTGAAGTCCTATGGCTTTATTGTTTAAGTCTAAGGAAGGGAGATTGGTTTAGCTGGGGAGGATAGGTTTTGCTGTTGAAGATGGTCGTGCTGCTCACCATGTTAGCTCCAAGCTCCTCGCCGCAAAGAGTTTGAATTTTCTAGTGTGTCGAGTTATGATGTCAAATCAGGTGGCCCTATGGTTAAAGTTCTTTAAGATTTATGGGGGCATGTTAAAGTTGATTAGAGCGACGCCGGTTAGAATCCTACGGTTCCCTCATTCCGGCACCACTATTTTCTATTGGATTCACTTAGTCCAAATGAACAAACCCAACTTAATGAGTTCCATAATTTCATTTAAACCGTGAGAAGCCTCGTTAGCAATCGTAGGGCAATCTTAATGAGTTCCATAATTTCATTTAAATCGTGGGAAGCCTCGTTAGCAACCGTAGGTTACTCCCTCATTCCGGCACCACTATTTTCTATTGGATTCACTTAGTCCAAATGAACTTACTAAACCCATCTTAATGAGTTCCATAATTTCATTTAAACCGTGGGAAGTCTCGTTAGCAACCGTAGGTTACTTAATGAATTCCCATTTCATTTAGCTATGGGAAGCCTCGTTAGTAACCATAAGTTACCTCCTCCGAGGAATTCCCGATCATCCGGTAAAGACATCTTAATTTAGTTGAAGTTGTAGTTTTTGTGTGATGTTTGTGATTAAATTTTGAGTTGTTTTATATTNATAAGGAAGGAAGTCTGGTTTAGCTGGGGAAGACAGGTTTTGCTGTTGAAGATGGCTGTACTGCCCACCATGCTAGCTCCAAGCTCCTTGCTGCGGCGAGTTTGATTTTTCTAGTGTGTCCAGTTATGATTGTCAAATCAGGTGGCCCTATAGTTGTAGTTCTTTAAATTTTATGGGTGGCATGTTAAAGTTGATTAGTGCGACACCAGTTAGGATCCTACGGTTCCCTCATTCTGGAACCGCTATTTTCTATTTGATTCACTTAGTCCAAATGAACTTATTATACCAAACTTAATGAGTTCCATAATTTTATTGAGATCGTGGGAAGCCTTGTTAGCAACTGTAGGTTACCTCTTCCAAGAAATTTCCGATCATCAAGTAGAGACATCTTAATTTAGTTGCAACTGTAGTTTTATGTGTTTGTTTATGATTAAATTTTGAGTTGTTTTATATTTTGAATGTTGTGGCGGTAAATTTTATCTTGGTTGACTTTAGTTTTAGTTTTGGTTTTGGTTTTGTGGCTATCCTGATAGTTTTAGATTTCATGCAGGGTGGCATCATTGTTTAATATGCAAGTTTGTATAAGCGTAAAAGTATAACACAAAAGTACAAGAAAGACGGCGCCGAAAACTGTAAAAGCGTACCTGACCAGTCTTCTCCTTCCACCACTTGAAACTCAAAAGGCATGTTAAGGCAGTTTATATGAAACAGGGAAGTAAGATTTTGGCCACCTACCTAACCCTAAGTCGTATCTTTGTGGATCCCAATTTGATCAATTAAGGATGATTTTATCACGCAAAACATATTAAGTTTGGTAGACATCCGAGGTATCCAACAGATCTGGAGAAAGAAGCAGATCCGTGCTACTCTCTCACCGCCTGGTGAAACATCTTGAGCTCATTTAAACTTATTATGTTGCTTAATAATTCATCCTGTAAATACCCTTAGTGCTTTGTGAGCATTGATGTCTCAATTATCCCTAAGAATAGGGTAATTATCACTCGTAATTCAATTTAAGAATTATGTGGGTGAAGACCCTTAAAGAGAAAAGTTTAAGAGACTTAGCCAAATTTTGACTTGGGCTTGTAGTGTTTTAAAGATGTTTTATTTCAATGATGTTTACTTTTCTAATCCTTGTTTAAATGAAACTTGATTTAGCTTAAGTCACTACTAAGCCCTTAAGATTTTGGTGAATGTCTTAGTCATTGCAAATGAAATTGACAGTGATGGTGATGATTCATGTTTTTTTTGTTCATCAAATAGGGTTATTAAATTAGTGAGTTATTAACACCCAAAATCATACCCCTAAATCTAGGATTAATTAATCAGTTAGACACACAAATTTATGTAATTTAAGGAAATTACAAATTTTCCTTTCTAAATAGGACAAGTGAGGTTGGTTTCTACCAGTTAACCACCTTGTGTTTCAAACATTCAAATATGTTAATTAGAATCAAAGATTTCTCATTTTCCTTTCTGAAATTAGGCTTAAATGTTAATTAAGGCTAAATTTCCAAAATTATACATTTGCCCCTAATGCTCTATCACTTCATAATTCATCAAATTTAATCCAAATGACTTTGGAATTTTTACCTTAGCTTACTCATGGGTCAATTAAGACATCAGAAGAGAAAGTGTGATTTTTTAAAATTTAATTTAGTTTATATAACTATTTTTAATGCAAACATAGGATTTTTCAAATAAAATTCCTAACTTGACTTAGGTAAATCTTAATCCCTTAAAATTTTTACTGGAAGTAGGCTTAGATCAGAGAAGCCTTTGGACCAAAGTTCATGATTTTTTGAAGTTTATTTGAATTTTAAGAATTACTTTAATTTCTGGGGTGTTTATTATTTATAAAATAATTCAAATTTGGAAAATTAAGTTTTATATTTTCATTAAATCTCTAATGTCAAGGGATGCAAAGAAACAAATTTCACATTTTTTCTGATTTTTGTTTGAATTATTGGAATTATTTTAGTGAAAATCCATTTTTAGCCTTTAAAAATTATTTTAAGCTTGAAAATACAATATCTTTATTTAAAAAATCAGGAAAAATATCTCAATTGTTCCTAAGTGCTTAGGAAGTAATTTAGAACTTTTTCATTAATTTTACTATTCTTGTGATTTTTAACATTTTTTAATTATTTTAAATATTTAAAAATAGGTTAAAAATGAAGTTTTTATTTTTACTTCAAATTTTTTTTTATAAAATTCCTCTGATCATAGAGAACTCCAAAACTAAAGTTTTATAATTTTTCAAGTTATATTTTAATTATTAAAAGTAATTTTAGTCCCAAAAATGTTAATTAATTTTAAAAATGAATTTGAAATATTAAATGAACTCTAAATGTTCTGAAATTTTTACGGGGAGTTATCTGGATCCTAAACAACAGTGGAGGTGAAAAATCAATTAATTTTGAAGTTTGTATTTTCCAAAATAAATTATCTTACTGATTTAGGGTTTGTGAAGATTAGGTGCATGAGAAATTTTTCTAAGGATTCCGTAGTTGTAGTAAACCTTCCAAAATTTTCTTAGAATTTTGTAAGCAAAATGTTAATTATCATGATTAATTTAAGCAAATAATGTGTATAAACTTGAAAAATATGGATCTCTGTCAAGAGACGTCCTCTGGCTTTGGGAAAATCAGAGGATGTTTCCAAAGACAGAGGCAACAACATGCTAAAACTTCAAGCCATGGTGATATTACTACATGCATGGAGAATCAAAACTTTCAAATCAGTGTTTAATTAATTAAAAATAAAATATGCATCACATGGAATTAAAATTATTTCCATATTATTTGCATATATTCACTGAGTAAGAGGGTATTTTTATGTTTTTTAAGATTTTTCTACACCAAGATATGAATTTCTAAAGTTAGGGATCATTTTTTGATTTTTTCAATTCCCTATTTATCTATTTAAACGCGCGGTGCTGACTTGATCCTAGGCAGCTTTGAAGGCACGCGTG
The DNA here is from genome assembly GCA_002079205.1 of Phalaenopsis hybrid cultivar. Classification (NCBI taxonomy): domain Eukaryota; kingdom Viridiplantae; phylum Streptophyta; class Magnoliopsida; order Asparagales; family Orchidaceae; genus Phalaenopsis; species Phalaenopsis hybrid cultivar. Next base: position 77,891 of record JXCR01132960.1, read on the forward strand.
GCGCTGACTCGGCCTATGGTTCATGTAAGGAAGCGCTGTCCGGCTCGATCTCCTCCGTCCATTTGATACACACGCGATTGGATGGCTCCCCGTCATCATCCTCGATAGAGTGATCCTATGACCGTCCATACTAAAAGCCTAAGATCTCAGCATAGACTCAACCAAATCACTTCAGGTTTGATCCAAAGACTCGTCTAAGTGAGACAAACATATTTATACGATAATCATACAATTAAATTAAGCTCAATCAAATGGAGAATCAAAATAGGCTCGGGAGGAAGAGGAGATCATTACCTTGGCTCTGAGAAGCGAAGCTTTGATCAGAGGTGCTCGACACTTTCATTGGGGTTCAAGGAGGCTAGGGATTAAGCCTCTAGCTTTGGTGTAAAGCCTAGGTAGGAATTCGACCAAGCCGATTTCAGGTGTTGGTCTAAAACTATGCTAGGGGCTCTGTGGAAGGAGAATTTGATGGGGCTTTTCGTTCTCTCACAGTGGTGAAGGTGTGGGTGATTTAATTTGATTTTTGTTGAGTGTAGGAGTGTAATGAGCTCTATCCTGGTTTTAGGCAAGGATTCAAGCTCAAAATTGGGCTCCGACAAGGGGATTCAAAGCAATGTGGTGGTTGGATTGCACTAAGGAGGTCTTAAAGAGGTTTTAGGATCAATTTAGGGAAGCCCGTTAGAGGAAATTTTAGCCCCTAACTCCATGGCCGTGGAGGGGAGCTTTTTATAAAAATGGCTTAAGACTAGCTGCCACGGCCAATTGGGGGGTGAAATGTGAGGCCAAGGTGGAGGGCAGGGAGGCTCCAACAATTAATTTGGATGAAATGGCCTATAAGTTTGAATTGGGTTTAATTCCTTGGGGGTATCTCTTGGTTTTGGCTTCTCCGATGACTAGGCCAACTAGCCATGATAAGGGGAGGTGGCTATGAGCTCGGGGAACCCAAGGGAATATGTCACAACAATTTAATGTATTTAGGCTTTGTTTTGGAAAAAATTTTTGAAGATTAAGAAAATATGGATAAAATCCCTTAATTTAGGGGAACTTTGGTCCATGGCTTAGTTTAGGTGGTTTTAAGAGGTTTGGGCTAGCCACTAGGGTCAAACTAATGGCTGGGGAGTCATTAATTTGGTGACTTTGGGGTAGTTAGGTCATCTTTAGTGCATGGGTTCAACGTGGGNACTTTGGGGTAGTTAGGCCATCTTTAGTTCGTGGATTCAATGTGGGTTCAAGTGATCAAAGCTTTGGTTTGGGCTAGGATAACCATGTAAATTGGCCCAATTGATTGATCAACATTGTATAAATGATTGTTATGAAAAGTTTTAGTGAGGAATTGAAATGATTTTGAGTTCAATTGGAGGGTCAATTTGAAGAATTTTTTAAATTTGGTCAATTTGGGCATGTTGGGCTATACATGGGTCTAGGTTGGGCTAGCCTTGGGCTAAGTCCAAATTTAATGGCTCAAATGATCAAGGGAGATTTTTTGAAGATTTTTCATGAAGGAATGGACTGGAAATTTAAGGCCATCAATTTGGTGAGATTTTGAAACATGGCCAATTTTGGGGAAAATTTTGGGCTTTTTGGACTTAGGTTGAAATAAAAAAAAATTGAGGCCTCATCAAGGCCAATTGAAGGTCAAGTTTAATGTAATGGAATATTATGAGGGTTTTTCAACACAAATTGTGGCAAGTTGAGTAGGCCATGGATTCAATTTGGTGGAACCTAGTCATGGGGCCAAAATTGGGGTTTTGATCTAAATCAAAATTGGGTCAAATCATGGACCAAGAGGGCTTGGATTTGGTTTATACTAGTCATATGAAGAGTGAATTTGAGTTTATAATTGAAATTGGGGTAAATTGAGACCAATTTGATAAACATTTCAAGTGATTTGGGGAAAATATGGGCCTTTAAAGGGCAATTTGGGGGTTTTGATCGCATATGGTCAAATTGGCCAAATTGGGTCATGTGCTAGTTGAGGAAAATGAAATTGGGAATATTTAGAAGGTTTTGAGATTTTTTGGTATTTTTTTAGAATTTTGGAATTTTGGAGGAAGGAGGGGTATTTTGGTAATTTGGCAAATTTTGGGGATTTTGGGTAGTTTTGGTGTTTTCAAGGTATTTGAAATGATTTTTGAACCAGTTTGGGTATTTTAGGTAAATTTGGGAATTTTGGCCAAATTTGGTGTCCCAAGGGTATGTAGGTAATTTGAGGGAGTTAGGGGCAAAATGCTAGGTTGGGTACTTGGTAGAGTTGGAGTGCCAACCACTATCAATAAGTCATGGACCAATGGAAACCCCATTTTGAGTCCTCTATGTAGTGTTATTATCTAAACTTTAGCCTAGGTCTAGTGGGTTTAGGGGACCACCTACATGAGTCTCCCAAAAGTATCAAGTGACCAAAGCCTAGAAGTTTTAAGTTTAGGATTATGAGTGATTGTGAGTGCAAGTATATACCTGAAGACCTAGACCAACACCCAGAGCCAACCCTAAGGTCCAATAGTCCTAAGGGTGACTTATCTTGAGTTCCCCCATAATGACCTCACCTACTAAGTGCTCGAGGTTAGGACCAATATGTGGAATTGCAAGTTGAGTAGAGAAGAGTTTGGAATTTCTAATGGTGAGGGTTCTTTTTCTAGTTTTCTTAGAATAGTCAATAGGAAAGTCCTATGGCTAGACCTTAGGCTACTAAATAGGAAAAACTAAACCTCAACCAAAAGTGAGGTCAACTATAGCTTGAATATTGTGTTTTACATTATAACTATAAGAATTTCTAAGTCTTGTGAGATCAATACCTTGGACTCTATTAGAGCACTTTATTACTCGAGCAATACATATACATGTGTTATTATTAAATTTTGGCAGCCAAAAGATTTGAAAAGATAAAGTTACTTATACTCTATCTATTTTTAATGGGATTGAATTGCATATTTATTATTTGTGCTATCGTGTGTGTATTGTAATATTCAAAAGTATTTGCAATGCACCATAAAATTGTACATCAAGTTTTTTGGCACCATTGTCGAGGATAAACAGTAAATTACTTTATAATTTAGAATATCTTTTTTGAAGTGAAGAACTATTTGTAGTCTGATTAAATATTTTTATATTTTCTTTTATTTTCGCTTATTTTAATTGCTTATTGTGTTTGTGTATGTGTAGTTTAAGATCGGTAGGTTTAGCACCTTACGACTTGGAGTTAGAAAAAACTATTAAAAATTTTTGAAAACAACAAAAAGAGATAGATAATTTGAACAAAATGGCTACAAGTTTAATAATTCTTTAATTGAAAATGAACATCATCAGAAACCCTTGGGAGATTATGTTAATCCTACAGCAGTTGAAACTCATTTGAGGATACAAAACCCTACTATAGCTGCGAATTCATTTGAGCTTAAACATGCAATTATTCAATTGATATAAATAAATCTGGTTGAGGGAACACCAACTAAAGATCCTAACTTTAACTTTGCTAGTTTTATAGAATATTGGTATACATTTAAATATGATGGAGTGTCGAATGACGCCATCAGACTTAGACTTTTTCCTTTTTAAGGGATAAATCTCAGATGTGGTTAACGCGTGTCGGCAAGTATTTTGTGGGTGTGTAGTTGCTCGTTAGAAGCTTTCGACCACCAGAATTGAAATCTCATCACCCGCTTCAGAAAGACGTTTTAATTTACACACGCACACACACACACACACAAAAACACACACACACACACACACACACACACACACACACACATATANTGAAAATGTCCAAAACTTGGGTTTAGGCTAGGCTAAGAATGTCAATTGGCCAAAATAATTATTTTATTTGGTGTAGATGATCATAAGGAATAGCTTTGGTGAAGGATTGAAGTGGTTTTGAGTTCAATTGAAGGGTCAATTTCAGGGAATTTTGAACTTTAATCAATTTGGTCATGTTGGGCTAGGCTTGGGTCTAGCTTGGGTCAGCCTCGGGCAACGTCCAAATTGATTATTTTAAATGGTCAATAGGTACCTCATGAAGAGTATTCAACATGAATTGGATGCCAATTTGGAGGTTAAGGCAATCAATTGGGTGAAATTTGGGGGACTTGGCCAATTTGGGGCTAAATTTGGGAATTTCGGATTTAGGCCAAAATCAAATGGATTTGAGGATTCACCAAGGTCAATTGATGGTTGATTTTGATGTATAGGAATGTAATAAAGATTTTTCAACAGTAATTAAGGCCAATTGACTAGGTTATGGGTTCAATTTGGTGAGATTAGGTCATATGGTCAAAATTGTGGTTTTAACTCAAATCAAAATTGGGTTCAAATCATGGACCAATTGAGCTGGTATTTGGTTTAGTTTGGTTATATCAAAAGTTAATTTGAGTTTAGGATTGGAATTGGGGTCAATTGAGACCCAATTGATGGACATTTGAGTTGGATGTTGGGAAATTTGAGTCTTTAAAGGGCAATTTGGGGAATTTGGTTAAAAATGGTCAAATTGGTCAAATTGGGTCATGTGGTAGTTGAGAGAAATAAAATTAGGAATATTTAGGATTTATTAGAATTTTCTGGGAATTTTTGGAAATTTTGGGATTTTGAGCTATGGAGGGGTATTTTGGTAATTTGGGGGTGTTTTAGGGGTAAAAGGCCAAGATGGGTATTTTGGTAGAGTTGAGGTACTAACCATCACCAATAAGCCATGTACCAATGGAAAACCCATTTTGGGTCCTCTACATAGTGGTCTTAGCCAAACCATAGCTCTAGGGCTAGTAGGTTTAGGGGAACATCTACATGAGTATCCCAAAAGATCAAGAGATCTATGTTAGAAATTTAAGTTTAGGGTTGTGAGTGATTGTGAGTGTAGATGAGTGTAGTGAATGCCTTAGCTCCAGACCAACACTCAGGGTTAACCCTAAGGTCCAACAATCCTAAGGGTGACTCATCTTGAGTTTCGCCCATAGTGACGCCACCTACTAAGTGTTTAGAGGTTAGGACCAATATGTGGAACTTCAAGTTGAGTGGAGAAGAGTTTGTAATTTATAATGGTGAGGGTTCCATGTCTAGTTTTCTAGGAATNCAATCATCAAATAAATTTATTAAGATAAGAGGTTACCCATTTTCCATCCTTGAATTAAGCCTAAATTTCTAAAATTACACATTTGCCCCTAAGGCTCTAACACTTCATAATTTGTCAAATTTAATTCAAATGACTTGAAATTTTCATCTTACTTCATTCATGGGTCAATAGAGACATCAAAGGAATTTCTCAAAATTTAATTTATTTTATATAATTATTTTCATGCAAAAACAGGATTTTTCAAAGAAAATTCCTTTCAAAATTTAATTTAATTTATATAATTATTTTCAAGCAAAAATAGGATTTTTCAAAGCTCAAAATTTAATTTATTTTATATAATTATTTTCATGCAAAAACAGGATTTTTCAAAGAAAATTCCTTAATTTAATTTAATTTATGTAACTATTTTCATGCAAAGATAGGATTTTTCAAAGAAAATTCCTAACTTGACCAAGCTAAATTATAATCCCTTGAAATTCTTACTGGAGGTAAAGCTAGACGAGAGAAGCGTTTGGATCAATTTTCATAATTTTTTCAATTCTCTGTGATTTATTAGAATTATTTTGAATTCTGGGTTATTTAATAAAAATAAAATATTTTGGGAGGTGAAAATTAAGTTTCTTATTTTTGAAAATCTCTCTAAGATCAGAGAACTCAGAGGAGTAAATTTTATATTTTTTTATTTTTCCTTGATTTAGTGGAATTATTTTAGTGAAAACTCATTTTTTGCCTTTTAAAAATTATTTTTAAGCTTTGAAATTCAATATCTTTATTTAGAAAATCAGGAAAAATATTCTAATTGTTCCTAAGTGATTAGAAAACAATTTAGAACATTTCCATGAGTTTTATTATTTTTATGATTTTTATGAATTTTTAATTATTTAAATATTTAGAATAGGCTAAAAATCAAATTTTTATTTTAAATATCATTTTATTTTTAGAAAATACTCCTGATCACAGAGAACTCAAAAAACTAAGTTTCACAATTTTTTGAATTATATTTTGATTTTTAAAAATCATTTAAATGCCAAGAGAGGTGTTTATCTCTAAAAATCAATTTAAGTTGTCAAATGAACTCAAAATATTCTGAATTTTGTATGATGAGTTCTCTGGATCATAAACCACAGTGGTGATTAAAAATCAAGTCATTTAAATGTTTATATTTTCCAAAATTAATTATCTTAGTGATTTAGTGTTTGTAAAATTTAAGGGCATTTTAAATGACTTGACCCATGAAATTATTTCCAAAAGCTTTTCTAGTCATGGTGGACCTCCTAAAATTTTCTTAGGATCTTCAAGTCAATATGCTATATTCCATAATTATTTTAAAGAAATAATGTGGAAAATCTTGAAAAATATGGATCTCTATATTGGAACCTCCTCTGACTTTGGAAAAATCAAAGAATATTCCCCCTTACAGAGGCTACAACATGCCAAAATTTCAAGCCAAGGTAATGTGTCAATATGTATGGAGAATCAAATGATTACAAATAGTTTTTAATAAAGTAAAAATATTTTATGCATCAAATGGACTTGGAATTTATTCCACATTGTTCTCCTCTATTCACTGAGCAAGAGGGTATTTTTATTTTATTTTTGTGTTTTTCTACGCAAAGTTATGAATTTTCTAAGTTAAGGGTATTTAAATAAATAAGAAGAAGCCCTATTTATCTATTTAAACAGCGTGTGCTAACTAGATATTAGGCAGCTCTGAAGACATGTGTGGCGTGCTCTGGTTGGACGTCGCCGTCCACATAGCTGCTGACTCAGCCCGCGGCTTATGTCTCGAAGCGCTATCCGACTCAATCTCCCCCATCCATTTGATACACGCTCGATCGAATGGCTCCCCTTTATCGTCCCCGATAGAATGATCTCGTACCCGTCCACACTAAAACCTTAAGATATCAGCCTAAGTTGAACCAAATCGCTTTGAGTTTTATTTTATGGACTCGTCTAAGTGAGACGAACACATCCATATGGTTAAGATGCCTTTAAATCAAGCTTAAGTAAATGAAGAATCAAAATAAGCTCGGGAGAAAGAGAATTTTTATACCATTGATCTGAGAAGGGAGGCTTCAATCAAAGGTGCTCGGCTCGTTTGTTGGGGTCCAAGGAGGCTATGGATTGAGTCCCTGGTCTTGGTGTAAGGCCTAGGTATGAATTTTGACCAAGCTCGATTCCAGGTGTTGGTCTAGAGCTATGGTAGAGGCTCTGTGGAACAGGGATTTGATGGGGCTTTGGCTTCTTTCACTCTTATGAAGGTTTGGACACAATCAATTAAAGTTTGGTGGACTGTGGAGGTGTATTAGGTTCTTTCCTGGTTTCCGGTAGGGTTTCAAGCTCAAAATTGAGCTCCAGCAAAGGGAATGGGTGAGGGGAAATGGTTGGAATGCACTGAGGGGATCTTAGAGAAGCTCAATGTGAAGTTTGGAGAGGCCTCTCTAAGAAAATTTCAGTACACCTCCCATGGCCGTGGGAGGTGAGTTTCATAAAAATGGCCATGGGGTGGCTCTCAGGGCATAAGTTTGGGTGCATTTTGGTGCTTAGGTGTAGAGGAGCTCTTCAATTTGATTTGGATGAGCTGGCCTCTAGGTAGGTGAGGTGCCATGGGGGTGGCTCTCGGTTTTGGGCTTTTTCGGCCACTAGGCTGGCCGTCCGGCCAGTGGGAGGTGGCTAGGAGCTAGTGAACCTAGAGGAATCCATCACAGCAATTTAATGCAAATGTCCTTTGATTTAACAAAGATATCTTAAGCATGTGCATTTTTGGAAATAAGATCCCTTAATTTGGGGGACCTTTGGTCCNAGCTGATTTTAGTTTTGGTTTGGTTTTGGTTTTGTGGCTATCCTGATAGTTTTAATTTTCATGCAGGGTGGCGTCGTTGTTTAGCATGCAAGTTTGCAGGTATAAAAGCATAGTATGAAAGTACAAGAAAGACAACACTGAAAACTGTAAAAGCGTTCCTGGCGAGTCTTCTTGTTTCACCACCTAAAACTTAAAATGCTTGTCAGTGCAATTTATAAAGAGGCAAAAAGTAAGGTTTTGGTAGTTTTACTAAACCTATGTCATATCTTGATGGGTCCTTAAGAGTTTAATTAAGGATGATTTTGTTAAGAAAATCATATTAAGTGTAATAGATCTTCAAGATATCCAACAGGTCTAGAGAAAAGAGCAGGTCCGTACCACTCTCTCGCTGCCTCGTGAAAAATCTTGAGTTCTTTTAAAGTTATTATGTTGCTTAATAATTCATCCTGTAAATAACTTTAATGCTCAGTGAACATTGATGTCTCAATTATCCCTAAGAATAGGGTAATTATCACTTGTGATTCAATTTAGCGAACATTGATGTCTCAATTATCCCTAAGAAAGGGGTAATTATCATTTGTCATTCAATTTAAGAATTATGTGGGTGAAGACCCTTGAAGAAGCAAGTTAATGTAAGTTGAACACTTAGCCAAATTTTAATCCTAATTGGGCTTAGTGGTGTTTCAAGGATGTTGAGGCAACTTAGTGTTGTTGGAACACTTAGCCAAATTTTGATCCTAATTGGGCTTGTAATGTTTGAATGATGTTTTAGTTTTAAATGATGTTTAATTTTCTAATCCTTATTTAAATGAAACTTGATTTAGCCTAAGTCACTACAAAGCCCTTAAGACCTATGTGAGTGTCTTAATCAGCTAGGCTTTAGGTGGTCATGATTCATGATTCAAATTTTATTTGAAAATCAAAATAGGGGCATTAAATTGATTAATTATTGACTTCAAAAGTCATACCCCTAAGTCCTGGGTTCATTTTATTTTAATAAACTTCCAAATTTTAGTAATTTAGAAATTTATTAACTTAATTAAGAAAGTGAGATTCATTTCTACCAATTAAACACTTGTGTTTCAAACATCAAATAAATTGATTAAGATCAGAGGTTACCCATTTCCCTCCTTAAATTAACCTAAAGGTTAATTAAGGCTAATTCTCCAAAATTACACGTTTGCCCTTAAGACTCCATCACTTCATAATGTGTCAAATTCAACTCAAATAACTTTGAAATTTTTATCCTATCTCATCCATGGGTCACTTAAGACATCAGAGGAGAAAATGTGATTTTTTAAAATTTAATTTATTTATATAATAATTTCCATGCAAAAGTAGGGTTTTCCAAAGAAAAATTCCTAACTTAATCAAGTTGAGTACTAATCACTTGAAATTATTAGTGAAGGTAAAACTAGACCAGAAAAGCTTTTGGACAAAATTTCATGATTTTTTGATTTTTATTTGAATTTTAAGAATTTTTTTAAGTTCTAAGAAATTTATTAAATATAAAATATTTTAAATGGAGAAAATCAAGTTTTGTATTTTTGAGAAGTCTCCTTGAGGTCAGAGAACTTAGAGGAGAAGATTTTATATTTTTCTAAATTTTATTTGATTTATTGGAATTATTTTAGTGAAAACTCATTTTTAGCCTTTAAAATTCATTTTTAAGCTTTAAAATTCAATATCTTTATTTAGAAAACCAGGAAAAATATTCTAATTGTTCCTAAGTGATTAGGCATATCAATGAGTTTTATTATTTTTGTGATTTTTATGAATTTTTAATTATTTAAATATTTAAAATAGGTCTAGAAAATCAGGAAAAATATTCTAATTGTTCCTAAGTGATTAGGAAGCAATTTAGAACATTTGTAATTTTTATGGATTTTTAATTATTTAAATATTAAAAATAGGCTAAAAATCAAGTTTTTATTTTAAATATCATTTTATTATTTAAATATTTAAAATAGGCTAAAAATCAAGTTTTTATTTTAAATATCATTTTATTTTTAAAAATGCCCCTCATCACAGAGAACTCAAAAATAAGTTTTTATAAATTCCTGTGTTATATTTTGATCTTTAAGAAAAAATCATTTAAATGCCAAAAATGATGTTTATCTTTAAAAATCAATTTAAGTATATTTTGAAATTTTTTATGGCGAGTTTTCTGGATCATAAATAACAGTGGAGATAAAAAATAAAGTCATTTAAATGTTTATATCTTTCAAAATTAGTTATCTTAATGATTTAGTATTCATGAAAATTGAGTACATTTTAAATGACTTGACCCATGAAACTATTTACAAAAGCTTCTCTAGTCATGGTGGACCATCTAAAATTTTCTTGGAATTTTCAAAGCAATATGCTAATTTCCATGATTATTTTAAGCAAATAATGGACATAGTCTTGAAAAATGTGATCCTCTATCTAGGGACCTCCTCTGATTTTAAAAAAATCAGAGAATGTTCTTCTTGATAGAGGCTAAAATTTGCCAAAAATTCAAGCTCTGATGATAAGTCTACATGCATGGAGAATAAAAAGATTCAAATCATTATTTAATTAATTAAAAATAAAATATGCATCACATGGACTTAAAATTACTTTCACATTATTCTCCTCTGTTCACTGAGCAAGAGAGTATTTTTATTTTATTTTTGTGATTTTTCTACACAAAGATAGTATTTTTAAAGTTAAGGGAGTTTAAATAAATAAAAAAAAGCTCTATTTTTCAACTTATCCACGCGGCGCCCCGTCAACCTACGGCAGCTCCAAAACTCCACGCGCCGTGCTCCCATTTGAAGCCGCCATCCACGCCAGTAGCCACACGTCTCGCTGTTCGTGTAAAGAAGCACTATCCAGCTTCATCTTGGCCGTCCATTCGATACACACATGATCAAACGACTCCCCGTCATCGTCCCCGATAGAATGATCCCATGACCTTTCACACTTAAACCCTAAGATCTTAGCCTAGACTTAACCAAATTGCTTTGGGTTTAATCCTAAGGATTCGTCTAAGTGAGAAGAACACATCCATACAGTAATCAGACAATTAAATTAAGCCTAATCAAATGTAGAATCAAAATAGGCTCGGGAGGGGGAGAAGTTTTATACCTTTGCTCTGAGAAGTGAAGCATCAATCAGAGGATCTTGGCACGTTCGTTAAGGTCCAAAGAGGATAGGGATTAAGCCTCTCGCTATGGTGTGAGGCCTAAGTATGAATTTTGAGTGTTGGTCTAGAGCTATGGTAGAGGCTTTGTGGAAGGGGGATTTTATGGGGCTTTGGCTTCTTTCTTGGTTGTGAAGTGGAGATAAAAAATAAAGTCATTTAAATGTTTATATCTTTCAAAATTAGTTATCTTAATGNACAAGATTTCGAGCTCAAAATTGAATTCCGGCAGTGGAAATTGATGAGGGAAAACAGTTGGAATGCACTGAGGGGATCTTAGGGAAGCTTTGTGGTCAATTTGGAGAGGTTTCTCTAAGAAATTTTCAGCACTTCTTGCCATGGCCGTGGGAGGTGCTTTTTATAAAAATGGTTAAGGGGTGGCTGTCATGGCCAATTGGAGGGTGTAATGTGGTGCTTAGGTGGAGGGCAGAGGACCTCTACAATTTAATTTGGCTGAGCTGGCCCCTAGGTTTAATTTGGGTGAAGCTCCATGGGGGTGGCTCTCGGTTTGGTCATTTTTTGGCAACTAGACCGGCTGGCCGGCTAGGGGGAGGTGGCTAGGTGCTCAGGGCATCCAAAGGAATCCATCACAACAATTTAATGCAAATGTGTTTTGATTTGGCAAGGATATCTTACGCATGTGTATTTTTGGGAATAAGATCCCTTAACATGGGGGACCCTTGGTCTATGGCTTAGTTTAGGTGGTTAGATGGGTTTTGTCTTAGTCTTAGGAGTCAACTAATGGCTGAGGTGGAGTTAATTTGGTTGCTTTAGGGTGGTTGGGTCACATTTAGAGCATGGATCCAAGTGGGTACAAATGACCAAGTCTTGGGTTTGGTCTAGGCTAGCCATGTCAATTGGCCCAAATAAATATTGCATTTGGTGTATATGATCATAATGAGCAACTTTGGTGAAGGATGGAAGTGGTTTTGAACTTAATTGAAGGGTTAATTTGAGGAAATTTTCAATTTTAATCAATATGGTTATGTTGGGCTATGCTTGGGTCTAGTTTGCGCTAGACTTGGCCTAATTCCAAATTAATTATTGAAAAGGGTCCATAGGGACCCCATGAAGAGTTTTCAACATGAATTGGATGCCAATTTGGAGGTTAAGACAATCAATTGGGTGGAATTTGGGGACTTAGCCAATTTGGGGCTAAATTTGAAGACTTAACCAATTTGAGGCTTCACCAAGGCCAATTGATGGTTGATTTTGATGTGTAGGAATGTTATAAAGATGGGTCAATTTACTAGGCTATGAGTTCAATTTGGTGGGATTAGGTCATGTGACCAAAATTGAGGTTTTCACCTATACCAAAATTGGGCTCAAATCATGGGCCAATTAAGCTTGGATTTGGTCTAATTTGGCCACACCAAAAGTGAATTTAAGTTTAGGATTGAAATTAGGGTCAATTGAGATCCAATTGATGTGCATTTGAGTTGAAGTTGGGGAAATTTGGGCCTTTAAGAGGCAANAGGAGGGTCCAGCAGATTGTCACAACTTTGGAAGTTTGAGGCTTGGGAGAAGAACCAATCTCCAACACAACCTTATACTTTTTAAAATTGATCAGTTTTTGAATAAAAGCAATATAATTGAGACCCACCCTCTTAGGATCAATAAGGGAGTTATCATGCTTTGCCTGGTTCCTAGCCATCCACACAAACCATGCCACAATATTGGGTATGTCCTGGAGTTCAGATCCCTTCCAATCAGCCCAGCTAGTATAGAACATCTTCCATGTGAGGTGCAAAGTAGGGATTCTAAGTTTANTGTGAAGTGGAGATAAAAAATAAAGTCATTTAAATGTTTATATCTTTCAAAATTAGTTATCTTAATGATTTAGTATTNAGCAAAGAAGTTGGATCACCTGCTATGTAGGACAGGGAAGCAACAAATATTTTTTGTGATCTCTGTCTTAAGGAGGTGGAGCTAGGAAATAGACCTACGACATATTTTAACTAAGAAGGTTGGAATAATGTTTCTGTCAAATTAAAAGAACTCACAGGCAGAGACTACGACAGGATGAAATTTAAAAACAAATGGGATCAACTAAAGAAGGATTGAAAATTTTGGAAGGAACTTAAGAGGGGAACTACAGGTTTGGGTTGGGATCCATTGAAACGAACGATAGATGCTCTTGAAGAGTGGTGGGCTGAGAAACTACAAGTAAAGACTCATTCTATATCATCTCCTTATCTCAATTTGAGTTACATTGAAATGAATGTACTAATTAACTTCCCTTCATCATGCAGGGAAGTTAATTCAAAATAGCAATTTTTTGTAATTTTGCGGAGTAGAAAGTCAGTTTTTGTTAAATTTTTTGTAAAGTTGTTGAATCTTCTATATATTGATGCATATTTATGGACTAAATATTTACATTTTCAAATGGTTTGGGCTGGTAGTAATTGCAACTCATATTGTATAGTTAAATTTTAGCTATTTCCAAGGCAATACTTCTGTGTTAATACTTCTGTGTTATTTTCAAGATATGAAATTAAAATTTTCATGAATGATTGCTTCAAACGATGCAACTCAATCATGTTGGTGCTTGTAGCTGTTGTTTACATGATATATAAGGGCGTACAACATTTCTCCAAATATATGTTGGCGTATATAAGGGCGTACAACATTTCTCCCATATATGTTTGATATTGGTGCTTGCAGCTGTTGTNGCCATACATTTAGGGTCAATTGAGATCCAATTGATGTGCATTTGAGTTGAAGTTGGGGAAATTTGGGCCTTTAAGAGGCAATTTGGGCGTTTTGATCAAGGAAGGTTAAATTGGCCAAATTGGGTCATGTGATAGTTGAAGAAAATGAAATTAGGAATATTTTGGATTTAATGAGATTTTTTGGGAATTTTTATAATTTTTGGAATTTTGGGCCAAAGAGGAGTATTTCAGTAATTTGGCCAATTTTGGGTAANAGGCGTTTTGATCAAGGAAGGTTAAATTGGCCAAATTGGGTCATATGATAGTTGAAGAAAATGAAATTAGGAATATTTTGGATTTAATGAGATTTTCTGGGAATTTTTATAATTTTTGGAATTTTGGGCCAAAGAGGAGTATTTCAGTAATTTGGCCAATTTTGGGTAATTTGGGTGTTTTCGAGGTGTTTGAAATGATTTTTGAACCAAGTTGGGTATTTTGGGTAGATTTGGAGATTTTGGCCAAATTTGGGGTTCCAAGGGTATCTGGGTAGTTTGGGGAATTTGGGGGCAATAGGTTAGGTTGGGTATCTTAGTAGAGTTGGAATACCAACCACCATTAATAAGCCATGGACCAATAGAAACCCCATTNTCAAATTTGGGGTTCCAAGGGTATTTGGGTAGTTTGGGGAATTTGGGGGCAATAGGCTAGGTTGGGTATCTTAGTAGAGTTGGAATACCAACCACCATTAATAAGCCATGGACCAATAGAAACCCCATTTTTTGGGTCCTCTATGTAGTGGTCTTAGCTAAACCATATCCTAGGGCTAATGGGTTTTGGGAACCACCTATAGGAGTCTCCCAAAAGTATAAAGGGACCAAAGCCTAGAAGTTCTGGGTTTAGGCTAATGAGTGATTGTGAGTGTAAGTGATTGAAAGTGAGTGCCTTAGCCCTAGAACAACACCCAAAGTCAACCCTAAGGTCTAGTAGTCCTAAGGGTGACTCATCTTGAGTTTCCCCCATAGTGACCCCTCCTACTAAGTGCTAGATGTTAGGACCAATGTGTGAACTTCAAGTTGAGTAGAGAAGAGGGTAGAATTTCTAATGGCGAGGGTTCCTTTTCTAGTTTTCTAAGAATAGTCAACAGAAAAGTCCTATGGCTAGACCTTAAGCTATTAAAGCGGAAAAAAACTAACCCTCAACAAAAAGTGAGGTCAACAAATGGACCCCCAATAGGTGTGGTGTGTTGGGCAAGCACACCACACGTATTGTGTTGACCGACGAGATCAACAAAAATCAATACAAATTCCTAAGTCAACAGACCCGAAAATATATGTAGCATTGTGTGTGTAATTTGTTTCCGCTGGGCAAATTAGTGGGTGCATGTTTGATCAAGTCAAGAAGTAGGGACTCTCATTGAGGATTGGAGAGTAGATTTTGAGTTATGAAATTTTAGAAATTTCTAGAGAATGGGGATCAGTATGTAAGTGCTGATCCCGAGGTAGGAATTGAAATTTAAGTATGAATTCTGAAAAGAAAGGAAGAGTCGGAATTTAGGTACCGACCTCAAAAGATGAGAATCAAAATTTTAGGTACTGATCCAAAAAATGAGATTTGAAATTTAGGTATCAATCTCGAGAAGAGAGTCAAAATTTTGTATCAACCTCAAAAGCTGAGAATCAGAATTTAGGTACTGATTCAAAGATGAGATTTGAAATTTAGGTATCGATCTTATGGATAGAGTCAAAATTTAGGTATCGACCTCAAAAGATGAGAATCAGAACTTAGGTACTGATTTAAAAAGGAGAATTGAAATTTTGGTATCAATTTTAGAGAAAGAGAGTTGAAATTTAGGTATCGACCTTGAAAGGTGAGAATCAAAATTTAGGTACTAACTCAAAAGTACGATTTGAAATTTAGGTATCAATCTTAGAGAGAGAGTCAAAATTTAGGTATCGACCTAGAAATGTGAGAATAAGAATTTAGGTACTGACTCAAAAAGGAGAATTGAAATTTAGGTATCAATTTCAGAGAGAGAGAGTCTAAATTTAGGTATCAACCTCGAAAGGTGAGAATCAGAATTTACGTAGTGACTCAAAAAGGAGAATTGAAATTTACAAAGAGCTTGTGGTGTTGAATTTGTAGAAGTGTGTAATGTGGAAAAGTTGATTTTGTTGAAGAAGATTTGTAGAGTTTTGTGGGGTTTTGTGTAGAATGCAAAATTTTGCGGGGATGCAAAGAGAGTTAATGCAGATAAAGATGGTTGTGATGCGCGCACAAAGAGTAAGAAACTTTGAAAATGAGAGAATCCACTCAACAGATTTTTATCNCGTATGAGTTTTGGTTAATTTAGTGGAACATTAAGTCCAAAAGGAAGAAAGGAGAAAATTTAAAGTTAAAAATATTTTTTCTTAAAATTTTCATTATATTGAGGTTAATTACAAAATTTGGACCCGGTCATAGACATTTTCAAAATTTTCATTATATTGAGGTTAATTACAAAATTTGGACTCGGTCATAGACATTTGGCCCATAAAGATAACCTAAAACAATCAAAGTTTCAAAAGTTTCAAAGTAAGCAGAGGCAAGCAGCGTCAGGTTGCGTAGAAAGTTTTCAGATATCGTTCGTTTATTGGTAACATGGGTCTTTCGCCCTGGGAGTCCACTAACTGGTAGGCTCCTCTTGTATAGCCCTTTTCAATGAAAAATGGTCCCTCCCAAGTTGGCTCAAAATTTCCACCTATTTTGCAGCGTGCAAGAATAGACCTTTTGAGCACAAGTACGAGGTCACCAACTTTGAATGTCCTTGGGTAGACCAATTTGTCATGGGCTTGCACCATCTTTTCCTGGTAAAGCTTCAAATGTTGTTGTGCTTCTAGTTGTTTTCCCTTGAGACTCTCTAGTTCTTCGAGTCTAGGTTTTGCGCTTTCCCCCATTGTGAGCTGGTTGGCAACTGCAACTATGAGAGATAGTGTCTGGATTTCTAGCGGTAGTACGACCTCAGACCCATACACTAGCATATAAGGTGTACACTGAGTGGGAGTCCTGAAAGTTGTCAGGTAGGCCCACAAGGCTTCTAATAGTTTGTTGTGCCAATCCCTTTTGTTTTCATCCAGTGTTTTCATCAAAATCTTTACCAGTGTTTTGTTGAAAGCCTCAACCAAATCATTTGATCTGGGATAGTAAATCGTAGAGTATCTCTAATCCATCCCATGTCTTTTGATGAAATTGTTGATCTTTGTACTTCTGAAGGCTATTCCATTGTCAAAAATTATTCTT
>JXCR01132960.1:98025-138995 GCA_002079205.1 Phalaenopsis hybrid cultivar
TTCTTTGGAGGCACGTAGTAGGAAGCATCTTCATGGATACCAACTTCATGCACTGAAAATGATTGTAGGTCTCCCTTGATGCAATTTTCTTGACCATCTTTGCAGATTTGATGCACTGCTGTAGAGATGATGGAACCATATTGTTCTAATGAATCCACGGTCAACCCAATAGAGCATTAAAAGAGGTGTCAGCATCGATGATATGAAATTTAGTGGTTGTCACGAGTTCTCCAACCTTTATAAGTAATGTAATTGATCCGAGGGCTCTTTCTCCCTTTTGGTTGAATCCTCTTAACATCATCTTATCGGCCGTAAGCTCTACCAAATAGGCCAATGTCCGTAGGCACATCAAGTTAGGAGATGCTCCAGGGTCCACTACAACTCTGGATAACACAAATCTACCGAGGTTGACGGAGATGTAGAGTGGACGGTTGTGGTCGGCGGTACCGAGCATCTAGTCTCATCTGTAAAGGTTACCCTTAACTGTTCTTTCAACAAGCGAACTTCATCTGAGAATGTGCTGGCCAACTGAGCTAAGAAAATTTCTGGGTCAAGCAAAGTTGTAACCAGAGACTCTCTCATCTCCTTTGATAGGATCAGAGCATCGTAGATGCTTTATCAGGCCGACAACTTCCTGAGATGAGCTAGCAAGCTGTAGTCTACTTTGTATGATCCACTAATTTTATCTTGATCATGTGATTCTTCCACTGGTGGAGGTGGGGGTATTTCTTCTCGAGTCATTATCTGTTTTTCTTTGTCTGTTGGAGCTGTTCTTGGTGGTAACACTTTTTCACTCCTTAAGTTAACTTCTGTGATTTCTTCTTCTTGAGATATCATTGTTGAATCTTTCGGTGTATTTTCCTCTCCGTTGGAAAGATCTAAGTTGATGGCAAGCGGTGTACCATGATGCTCAAGAATTAGCTCCTCGTTATCGGTGCTGCCATAAGCGGTATTATTGATCTCTTCTTTGGATTTGTCAACGAGTTCATCGGACTTGAGTACGATTTGAGGATCATTTTAAGGATCGAGATCGAAGCTAGGTCGGTCATAATCAGTTACGTTATCACCACAAACAATTAAAACGTAGCCGAAATCACAATCATTATATTCATAAGACCCTGGAGGGCCAAAAAGATAATCATACAAGGTCAGGGGTTTGAGGATTTTCTTCGCCGAATTCGAGACAATTAATCTAGTAGAGGCAACCCCTATCTTACCCCCGTGCTATCAATCTTTGTAGTGACACTTTTCTTCTTCTTCTTTGTCCTTGAAGATGACGGATATCCTGACGAAACCTTCATCTTTAGCTTGGTATGTGGCGGAATCTGAATGGAGGCTTGTTTTGATGCAGGCAGGATCTTGTTCAGTATCTTTTTGGATGATCAGCTCCAGACCTCATTCCATCCTTCTTCGGTATTTGTTAAAGCTTGTTTCGATGAATCCTGAATTGGATTAAGGACCCTCCTAAGTTCATCCCAAGTTGTACTCCATCATTCTATTACAGTATACTGATCAATTGGGGAGATTGGCTCGACCGAAATCATATTTATGGAACCTTTTTCAGGTTCTTTTAAATATGCTTTCAGGAATTTTATGTTTTCTTCTTTAAAGTTCCTCTCGAGCCAGTCTTTAAAGACAAAATATTTTTCTATAGTGTGCCCAAGCAACCGGTGGTATGGACAATAATTTGGTTCGTTCTTCTTATCCACCTCTTCGGGCTTCTTTGGATCCGGTAGTTTGAATTCTGGCTTCTTCATCAGACTCCTGAATATTTTAGGTACAGCTTCATCCTTGAAGTAATACACAATTTTCTGTTGCTCTGACAGGGATATTCTTTTATCCTTTGTTTGAGGTGATCCCTCTAGAGGCGGCCGCTGGCTGGATTGACTATTCTATTTCTAAGAGTACTGTGATGAAGACTGGAGATGCTCTTCTGTATATATCTTTATCGACTGCTTTTCTTTGTCGACGGTCGCTACTACTCCTAATTTCTTTTCAAACACTCTGGTCACGTTAGCCTTTTCATGTGGCTCCATGTGCTTAATTTCCTCTTGAAGAGTGCTGACTTTACTGAGTAGCTTCTCGAAGGATTTGATGGTGAGTCCCTTAAGCATGAAAGCTACTAGCCCATGAATGCTCATGAGTAGAATTTCAATCGCATGATGTTCCTATAAATGAGGTTCACATTTCATGCTAAGGTTTCTCCACCTCAAAATATAGTCTACCAAAGTTTCTCTAGGCTTTTGCATTTCCTTCATGAGCTCTCCAATAGACAAATGGTATTGTGCCTTGACAAATCTTTTCACAAATAATTGTTCTAATTCAGAAAATGTTTTAACTGACCCGTTGGGCAAGTCGGCGTACCAGTTGAAAGCAATTCCTGACAAGCTACTCACAAATTGCTGGCAGAGCAGAGCTTCATTATTTCTCGTGTTGCCACAGCTGGCTCGGAAATGTGCTATATGCTGTCTGAGATTTCCAGTCCCATCAAATATCTTGAAGTTTGGGGCCACAAAACCATTAGGGAAAGGCACTGCATCGAACTCCTCCAGGTAAGGTCTACAATTCAAAATTGATGTACCGCCCTTTGATTGGGCTAAGGCATCCCACACTTTTTCAACCATTTTCTTGATTACCTTTTCTGGCATGGCACTTGATGGAGAATCTTTCTTTGATNATTGTTTCATTCTTTGTTCATTGAAATTCTGAACTAAAGTGTGGTTCGTGGCTTTTATCCATCTCACAAAAAGGCAACTGACAATAAGGCACACTCCTGAGAAAAAAATTAATTAATCTGCTTCAATAAGAACATGTCACAGATCGAGCATAGGCTAACGCCTCAAAAGGTACAATATATAGTACATGTCGAAATACATTCAGAACATCTCATGCTATGAATACATTGTAGGCTGAATATATCAGATACATATCATGTTGTTAAAAAGAAAAAGTAAACCCTCTGACCGTCTGTACTAGGTATAACGAGCTCCTGATCAAGCAGACCTTCTAAGTCATGCTCCAGGATAAGAGTTCCATTCACATGTACTTAGAGGTACAACCCTCTCATAGCTCGTACGACAGTAGCTCTTCCAGTTTTGGGTCTGGCTGAAATCCATACGGCATTTTGTTGTCATCCATCCTGCGGAAAGTCACAGACACCCTATAGTGTCGTACCCCTGGAATGCAATGTTTGGCAACATTTGCACCGTTACCCTTAAGAACGATAACTGAACCGATTGGTAGAGGAATATCCATAGCACCTCTGAATTCACCAGGGCCGACGATATCGATTTCTTTCCCAAATAAAATATTTCTCTTGCTCAGAAATGAGACCATACAGAAAGGCCTCACAAAATCATGATGATCAATGTGTGGGGGAATACAATCACCCTCTTCATAGATATTGATAATGCAACTATTGGGAATGCAGGTAGCAGGTAGAATATTCCATTTGACCATTCTTTTGATCATCCATTTTATCATTAGCGGTAGTGGATCCACTTGATCATGTCTTGAGGATCCCAGGTGGATTCCCCTGTCTGTCATTCGTGAAGTTATAACAACAGCCGAACTGGATGGTGATTCTTCCCTATCCTCTCATCCATTTCTTTGCTCGGAATATGTCTTTTCCATGAGAAGGCCCGCTTGGCCTCTATCTCTTAAATCAAAGATACAGTCCAGAATACTTCTTTCATCATTTTCAGAGAAAACTTTGGTGTACAGCTCCAGGCCTTCCAGTATATTGATGAACTTTCCCTGAACTTCTTCATAAAACTCGAATTCTCTTTTATTTACTTTACTTATCTTGTAGTATACTATCATAACACGAGTTGGCAGTTGTCGCGGGCGTTCATTCCTTCGAGCATTGGCGGGAAACCAAACTGGAGCTGGTTGATCTGGAGCATGAGACTTGGCCTCTAGCAGGATGTACGACCCTGGGCTCCACGGTACATACTGATCCGTCTCCAATGACACATATGATTCATCCATCATAAAATCTGAAGTCTGAGATCCATTGGTGCTTGAAGTGTACTCTTCCAATGTAGTGAAACGCTGTAAATGTAGAACATTGCAATCCGGACATTCTACAAACACGCCCGTGGCTGATGTCCCGGCCGGTATTTCAACGTTGCACGTCGAGCAACCCTTGCACAAAACATCTGAAACTTAAAGTGTGTCTGACTCTGCGATGAACCCCTGTTCTTCATCCATGGTGGGTAGGCTAGCAGAAGTTTCTTTCAGGTCTGGATCATAAATGGCCCCTCAGGAATATGGGTGAGCAAGTTGTTCATCTCTCTTTGACGTCTGCATTCTTGTCGTAGAAAAGCTCTCTTTTTCTTGCGGCTGACGTTCATGCATTGCGTCCTGCGAAGTGAAGTTCTTGGTAGTCATTCATTATTGGTGGCTATTAATCCTCTAGCAAGTGTAGCTACCATGGAGGGCAGACGGCTGGGCCCTTCCATCGGATCTTGCTCTGCTATCACATTCTTGCCTTTGCGTGATACATTATCTTTAGCGGCCACGCTCAGTAGTGAAAGTAATCTCTCTTTCTCTTTCTAGTTGACTACGTCCATGAGAGGACCTTCTTAGTCCATGTCAACCTGGTTAAAATCCATGTTGAAGTCAATGGTACCGCCCTGCGGTGCCATCTCTCCATTTAGTGCGAGGTTCCAACCATCCTAGAAAGCAAAGATCAGCCTCTGTCTCGACATTTTTCTGCAGACGACAAGAAAAACATCAGTGGGCCAAAACTTGTCATGAACAAGAACAAAACAAAGTATTTATTAAAGTAAATTTTAGTNTGCTGTAAATGTAGAACATTGCAATCCAGAAATTCTACAAACGCGCCCGTGGCTGATGTCCCGGCCGGTATTTCAACGTTGCACGTCGAGCAACCCTTGCACAAAACATCTGAAACTTAAAGTGTGTCTGACTCTGCGATGAACACCTGTTCTTCATCCATGGTGGGTGGGCTAGCAGAAGTTTCTTTCAGGTCTGGATCATAAATGGCCCCTCAGGATTAGGGGTGAGCAAGTTGTTCATCTCTCTTTGACGTCTGCATTCTTGTCGTAGAAAAGCTCTCTTTTTCTTGCGGCTGGCGTTCATGCGTTGCATCCTGCGAAGTGAAGTTCTTGGTAGTCATTCGTTATCGGTGGCTATTAAGCCTCTAGCAAGTGTAGCTACCATGGAGGGCAGACAGTTGGGCCCTTCCATCAGATCTTGCTCTGCTATCACATTCTTGCCTTTGCGTGTTACATTATCTTTAGCGGCCACGCTCAGTAGTGAAAGCAATCTCTATTTCTCTTTCCAGCTGACTACGTCCATGAGAGGACCTTCTTAGTCCATGTCAACCTGGTTAAAATCGATGTTGAAGTCAATGGTACCGCCCCGCGGTGCCATCTCCCCATTTAGTGCGAGGTTCCAACCATCCTAGAAAGCAAAGATCAGCCTCTGTCTCGACATTTTTCTGCAGACGACAAGAAAAACATCAGTGGGCCAAAACTTGTCATGAACAAGAACAAAACAAAGTATTTATTAAAGTAAATTTTAGTTTGTTTTGGTGAAATGAATTGTTTATTTTTCGTATGACTTTTGGTTAATTTAGTGGAACATTAAGTCCAAAAGGTAGAAAGGAGAAAATTTAAATTTAAAAATATTTTTTCTTAAAATTTTCATTATATTGAGGTTAATTACAAAATTTGGACCCGGTCATAGATATTTGGCCACATAGATAACCCTAAAACAATCAAAGTTTTGAAAGTTTCAAAGTAAGCAGAGGCAAGCAGCGTCAGGTTGCATAGAAAGTTTTCAGATATCGTTCGTTTATTGGTAACATGGGTCTTTCGCCCTGGGAGTCCACTAACTGGTAGGCTCCTCTTGTATAGCCCTTTTCAATGAAAAATGATCCCTCCCAAGTTGGCTCAAATTTTCCACCTATTTTGCAACGTGCAAGAATAGGCCTTTTGAGCACAAGTACGAGGTCACCAACTTTGAATGTCCTTGGGTGGACCAATTTGTCATGGGCTTGTACCATCTTTTCCTGGTAAAGCTTCAAATGTTGTTGTGCTTCTAGTTGTTTTCCCTCGAGACTCTCTAGTTCTTCAAGTCTAGGTTTTGCGCTTTCCCCCATTGTGAGTTGGTTGGCAACTGCAACTATGAGAGATGGTGTCTGGATTTCTAACGATAGTACGTCCTCGGACCCATACACTAGCATATAAGGTGTAGACTGAGTGGGAGTCCTGAAAGTTGTCAGGTAGACCCACAAGGCTTCTAATAGTTTGTTGTGCCAATCCCTTTTGTTTTCATCCAGTGTTTTCATCAAAATCTTTACCAGTGTTTTGTTGAAAGCCTCAGCCAAATCATTTGCTCTGGGATAGTAAATCGTAGAGTATCTCTAATCCATCCCATGTCTTTTGATGAAATTGTTGATCTTTGTACTTCTGAAGGCTATTCCATTGTCAAAAATTATTCTTTGCGGTACTCTGAAACGGTAGACGATCTGGCTTTTTAACAATTGAAGGGCATGCTATGCCGTAACCTCACGTAACGGTACTGGCTCTGCCCATTTGGAGAAGTAATCTGTAGCGGAAAGTATAAACCAGTGTACTTTAGAAGATGGAGGGTCTATCGGACCTATTATGTCCGTTCCTCAACACTCGAATGGCCACGAGGCAACAGTTGGGTGTAGCACATTCGGAGGCCGGTGTAAGACAACCCAATGCACTTAGCATTGGTGACATCTTCTAGCTGTATCCATGCAATCAGACATCATTGCTGGCCAATAATACCTGAGGCTTTTGATCTTCATTTTCATTTTTGGTCCTGATTGATGAGCGCCACACAATCTGACATGTACCTCTTTGACAATATTCTGTGTTTCGGCTCTACTCAAACATCGTAGCCACATCTGGTCGAATGATCTCCTGTAAAGAATGTTTTCCATCAGGGCGTAAGATATGACCCTTCTTGTGATGTGGTGCGCTTCAGACTTGTCTTCTGGCATCTTTCCAGTATGCAAATATTCTATTACTGGCTTGCGCCAATCTTCGTTGGTGTCTGCAACTGTATTTATTTTTTCCTTTTTTCCAATCTTGTGTAAAGTTTTGAAGTTGATCTGAGACAAGATTCGTCTTCCTGACACTGTAATTTCACTAGAATCCTTCGGGGGACACGCCATTTCCTTAGAAAGTATTTCTAAAGCATCGACATGGGCATTATCTCCCCTAGGAATCCAATAGAAAGTCACATTAGGAATCTGCTCCATGAGCTTCATCATGTACTGATGGTATTCTGCTAATCTTGGTTTCGAAATTTCGTATTTTCCGACAACTTACTAGATGACGAGTTGGGAGTCACCGTAAATGACAATGTTTCTTATATCCATTGAGATTGCCATTTCTGACCTAGTGATTAAAGCTTCATATTCTGCTTCATTGTTGGTGCACGACTCTGTCAGGTGGTATGAGAACCTCAACATACCCTTATATGGCGTGATAAAGATCAAACCGATCCCTGCTTTGCCTGGTATAACTGTGCCTGATCCTTGTCTTTTCTGGCTGACGAAGCGCCATCGAAGTACATCTCCCAACGTTGCACACTAGAGAATTCCATTTGTAGTATTTGCTCATCTGGTAACTCATCGTTGAGAGAGGACCCAGCTGGCAGTGGGTGTGCAGAGAGAAAGTCTGCTAGTATCTGTCCCTTGATAGCACGAAGGGGAACAAAAGTTATATCAAATTGCAATAAGATCCTTGACCATCTTGCCAAACATCCAGAGAGTGTTGGTTGGGTCATTAAATATCAAGTTGCAATAAGATCATTGACCATCTTGCTAAACGTCCGGAGAGTGTTGGTCGGGTCATCAAATATTGCAATGGATTAACTTTTGAGATCAGGTTAATCTTATGAGAAAGCATGTAATGTTTAAGCTTCTGGGCGGCAAAAATTAATGTCAGACAATGCTTCTCAATAGGTGGATACCTTATCTCCGTCGGTATTAGACACGACTCAAGTAGTAGAGTGCATTTTCTTTACCCTCATCATTGACTTGGGCTAAGAGGGCTCAAAGAGAGTCATCTAAAGTCGCGGTATAAAGTATCAATAGTTTCCCTAGGATAGGGGCTGCCAAGACAGGAGGTGTCATTAAATATTGTTTAACGTCCTCAAAGGCCTGCTGGCATTTCTCTTCCCAAATAAATTTGGCATTCTTTTTAATTAATGTCGAGAAAGGCTAACACCTACCTGAGAGATTATAAATAAAGCGTCTCAGTATGCCAGCTTCCCTTGGAAGGAACGTAGTTGTTTCAAGGTTTTAGGGGGAGGCATTTCCAAGATAGCCTTAATCTTATCCGGGTTGATCTCGATTCCACGATGATGAACAACGAATCCTAGAAATTTCCCAGAGGAAACGCAAAAGGCGCACTTTAAGAGATTCATTTTAAGGTCATATCGTCGTAACCGTTCAAACACGATCCTCAAATCGTACAAATGGTCTATTTTTTGTTTACTTTTGATGACCGAATCATTGACGTAGCATTCTACTTAGTTATGAATGAGGTCGTCAAAAATCTTTGTCATTGCACGCTGATATGTTGCTCCAGCATTCTTTAGGCCGAACGACATCACTATGTAGCAAAAAATTCCAATCGGTGTTCTGAAGGCTGTAAGTGCTGCATCCTCGGGAGCTATCTTAATTTGGTTGTATCCCGACTATCCGTCCATGAAGGAGAAAATTTCATGTATTGAAGCGATATCCACCATCATATCTAGTATAGGTAGTGGAAACTCATCTTTTGGACATGCCTTATTCAAATCTCTGAAGTCGACACAAATACAGATCTATCCATTTTTCTTCTTAACAGGTACGATGTTGGCTAACCATGCGGGGTACTGCTCTTCTTTCACAATGTTGGCGTCTATCAATTTTTTCATCTCAGGGATGACTTGTTGTTCTATTTCAAGGCGCATTCTCCTGGAAGCTTGTTTTACTAGGGTTGTATTCTTGTCCACCTCAAGTTTATGGATTGCAACCTCTGCTGATAGTCCTGACATTTCATCGTAGCTCCATGTGAAACAATCTTTGAATTCTGTTAATATTTTGATCAATTTTGCAGATTCTTCGTCATTAAGTAAAGAACTTATAAATGTAGGTCGGGATCGTTCTTCAGTCTCGAGGTTAATCTCTTTCAATTCATCAACGATAGATTTAATTTCCTCCTCAAATTCTGATGGAGCATCTTCTATTGGTTGATCAGTAGAGTCATCCACCATATCAAGGCAATCCTTTTTTGACTCACCAGTAACAACCATGCAAAATTCTGAATCATCGACTTGTCTGACTGTACCAAATCCGAGACCCTCTTTTGAGCTTGGAGTTTGACTTTTACCATTCCATAATTTTTCAAAAATTTGAAATTTATCTTTTGGCATTTGTTTTGGTAAGTGTCCCATTGAATTAACTTTTGAACACAAGGAGAGAAGTAACCAAAAGACAATTCCATCAATTCATTAGAATCAACATCAAAATTTACGTGTTTTTCAAGCTCAGTAGAGGTAGAAGCATGGTAAAATTTGATCGGCTTTGAACCAACACTACGGACTTCCTTGACCTCTAAACTTTGAACCATTTGTGGGAGAATTGGAGTACGGGTCAAAGCATTCACATAGTGGTTTATCTGATCATACATTGTTTCATATTCATTCTTTTCTGTATCTTCTAGGGATATCTCGTACTGAGGTCTCTTCCGTCTTGTCATCATTATCTCGCCTTCAGAACTGACTTCATCACCAATATTGATGGTTGACCTATTCCGTTCAACAATTAAATTGATCCTTCCTCGTCCACGTCTCCGGCCTCGACCTCGGGTGCGCGAACTAAAAGAACCTTCACCAACTCGTTGTAAGGGAGTGGTGGAAGATTGCTAAAGCAGAGTTGAATGGCCTCCGCCTTGTAATTCTTCTGAATCTTCATCTTTGTTTGTGATAACTTCACGAGATAAGACAGTATTCTTTGGAGGCACGTAGTAGGAAGCATCTTCATGGATACCAACTTCATGCACTGAAAATGATTGTAGGTCTCCCTTGATGCAATTTTCTTGACCATCTTTGTAGATTTGATGCACTGGTGCAGAGATGATGGAACCATATTATTCTAATGAATCCACGGTCAACCCAATAGAGCATTAAAAGAGGTGTCAGCATCGATGATATGAAATTTAGTGGTTGTCACGAGTTCTCTAACCTTTATAAGTAATGTAATTGATCTGAGGGCTCTTTCTCCCTTTTGGTTGAATCCTCTTAACATCATCTTATCGGCCATAAGCTCTTGAGCTTCAATATCCAAATAGGCCAATGTCCGTAGGCACATCAAGTTAAGAGATGCTCCAGGGTCCACTACAACTCTAGATAACACAAATCTACCGAGGTTGACGGAGATATAGAGTGGATGGTTGTGGTCGGCGGTACCTAGCATCTAGTCTTCATCTGTGAAGGTTACCCTTAATTGTTCTTTCAATGAGCAAACTTCATCTGAGAATGTGCTGGCCAACTGAGCTAAGAAAATTTTTGGGTCAAGCAAAGTTGTAACCAAAGACTCTCTCATCTCTTTTGATAGGATCAGAGCATCGTAGATGCTTTATCAGGCCGACAACTTCCTGAGATGAGCTAGCAAGCTGTAGTCTACTTTGTATGATCCACTAATTTTATCTTGATCATGTGTTTCTTCCACTGGTGGAGGTGGGGGTATTTCTTCTCGAGTCATTATCTGTTTTTCTTTGTTTGTTGGAGCTGTTCTTGGTGGTAACACTTTTTCACTCCCTAAGTTAACTTCTGTGATTTCTTCTTCTTGAGATATCACTGTTGAATCTTTCGCTTTATTTTCCTCTCCGTTGGAAAGATCTAAGTTGATGGCAAGCGGTGTACCATGATGCTCGAGAATTAGCTCCTCGTTATCGGTGCTGCCATAAGCTTTATTATTGATCTCTTCTTTGGATTTGTCAACGAGTTCATCAGACTTGAGTACGATTTGAGGATCATTTTAAGGATCAAGATCGAAGCTAGGTTGGTCATAATCAGTTACTTTATCACAACAAATAGTTAAAACGTAGCCAAAATCACAATCATTATATTCATAAGACCGTGGAGGGACAAAAAGATAATCATACAAGGTCAGGGGTTTGAGGATTTTCTTCGCCGAATTCGAGACAATTAATCTAGTAGAGGCAACCCCTATCTTACCCCCGTGCTATCAATCTTTGTAGTGACACTTTTCTTCTTCTTCTTTGTCCTTGAAGATGACGGATATCCTGACGAAACCTTCATCTCTAGCTTGGTATGTGGTGGAATCTGAATGGAGGCTTGTTTTGATGCAGACAGGATCTTGTTCAGTATCTTTTTGGATGATCAGCTCCAGACCTCATTCCATCCTTCTTCGGTATTTGTTGAAGCTTGTTTTGATGAATCCTGAATTGGATTAAGGACCCTCCTGAGTTCACCAAGTTGTACTCCATCCATCTATTACAGTGTACTGATCAATTGGGGAGATTGACTCGATCGAAATCATATTTATGGAACCTTTTTCAGGTTCTTTTAAATATGCTTTCAGGATTGTTATGTTTTCTTCTTTAAGGTTCCTCTCGAGCCAGTCTTTAAGGACAAAATATTTTTCTATAGTGTGCCCAAGCAACCGGTGGTATGGACAATAATTTGGTTTGTTTTTCTTATCCACTTCTTTGGACTTCTTTGGATTTGGTAGTTTGAATTCTGGCTTCTTCATCAGACTCCTGAATATTTTAGGTATAGCTTCATCCTTGAAGTAATACACAATTTTCTGTTGCTCCGACAGGGACATTCTTTTATCCTTTGTTTGAGGTGATCCCTCTAGAGGCGGTCGCTGGCTAGATTGACTATCATATTTCTAAGAGTACTGTGAAGAAGACTGGAGATGCTCTTCTGTATATATCTTTATCGACTGGTTTTCTTTGTCTACGGTCGCTACTACTCCTAATTTCTTTTCAAACACTGTGGTCACCTTAGCCTTTTCATGTGGCTCCATGTGCTTAATTTCCTCTTGAAGAGTGCTGACTTTACTGAGTAGCTTCTCGAAGGATTTGATGGTGAGTCCCTTAAGCATGAAAGCTACTGGCCCATGAATGCTCTTGAGTAGAATTTTAATCACATGATGTTCCTATAACTGAGGTTCACATTTCATGCTAAGGTTTCTCCACCTCAAAATATAGTCTACCAAAGTTTCTATAGGCTTTTTCTTTTCCTTCATGAGCTCTCCAATAGACAAATGGTATTGTGCCCCGATAAATCTTTTCACAAATAACTGTTCTAATTCAGAAAATGTTTTAACTAACCCGTTGGGCAAGTCGGCGTACCAGTTGAAAGCAATTCCTGACAAGCTACTGACGAATTGCTGGCAGAGCAGAGCTTCATTATTTCTCGTGTTGCCACAGCTGGCTCGGAAATGTGCTATATGCTGTCTGAGATTTCCAGTCCCATCAAATATCTTGAATTTTGGGGCCACAAAACCATTAGGGAAAGGCACTGCATCAAACTCCTCCAGGTAAGGTCTACCCTTCAAAATTGATGTACCACCCTTTGATTGGGCTAAGGCGTCCCACACTTTTTCAACCATTTTCTTGATTACCTTTTCTGGCATGGCACTTGATGGAGAATCTTTCTTTGGTTGCTCATCTTTGTTTGATGTAGTAGCCTCTCTTTTTTCGTCTATAATGTGTATGATTTATGGTTGATTAATTTCTGGAGAAGCCAATTGTTGTGCTTCTATTTGCCCCTAAATGGTGGCCATGACTGTCATAGCCGCAGTCATTTCTTCTATTCTTTTCTCCAGTAGACTAACCTGCTCATCCCTTAGGAGGATAACCCTGCACAGCTCATCTACGGCGTTCTCTTCGGTGTGAGGTTGATCCTCGTGTTTAGATGTGGCGGCTCTTGTTTCAATTACATGGACATCCATGAAATCTTCCTCCAAGTAATCATTGTAATCAAAATCTTCATCATTACTATCGATGGAAACTTCATGCTCTCGAGCTAAATCAGAAATCTCGATCCTGAGTTTCTTAACTTTCTCTTCAATTATTAATTCCTTGATTGCTTTAAGATCTGGAGGACCCTGATGGAAATCTTCTACTTGCTCCTCCATCTTGCTGGCTATTGTTGCGACAATGTCAAATATTTCAGACCCTGGTTTCATTTCCTATCCTGTGGGCTCACTAGACTGTATCGCTGTAGCGGCCTTGGGTATCCATACCATTTCCTTTATTGATGATGATGTCTCAGGACGGAGTGTCTTAGTAGAAACATTGGTATGTGGAGGGAAAGTATGCTCCCCGTGGTGTAGACCGGCTACAGTGCCAGGTAAGCGTCTTGTCTTTGTCTTTGGGATTGTAGGAATATCTCCATAATGGGTGATGGGTAAGATCTTTAGATCCAGTCTCGACTTATTCGGTCGACGGACGACAGAGTTGATGGCAGTATAATCAGTAGTAATCATTGCGGTATCAACTCTGTTCCCTAAACGAAGCCAAACGGGGATGCGAGTAGGTGGCACTCCAGCTGTTTTGTGAGATTGTCTGGCGGAGTTGATGCCCTTCAAAATTTACTTCTTCATGGGAGGAGAAATTGCATCTCCCAATCATTTAAGTAACTCGCTAATCGAACATCCTTCTTTTGCAGCAAGCCTTTTGAAAACTACACTAACTCGAGTGATAGGAGTGAACTTCTTTCTCTCCTCACCATGTCCATGAAGTGACGGTAATGCAACAGTCATCGTCCAGATACTCTCATATCCCTTGGTATCTGTTAGAGGATCGAATCTACTTCCTCTCAGGAGTGGATAACTTCCGATAATACTTCTTTAACTTGATGAAGCTCTCCCTCGACGGGTGTCTCCTTGGGAGTCTGAGTTTTAATGGCCTTCTGAACTTTTCTGTTACAGTTCCTCCTCTGAGTTCGGGTCAGCGGTACAGTCTTTGAACTTGATCCGATTTAGAACACATGTGGTGGGACAGTTAGTCCCTAAGTCAGATCCACAATAATCATCACTTCTTTCCCCTTAGCAGCAGCGGGGCTAATAGGTTTGGCGGGTGTCGCAACAACAGTAGTTTTAGACTTGTTGCAGGTAGGGAAGTCTTGAAGGCAGTTCAGGTTGAATTCTGCAGACAAATCTTGCATTTCTGGAGCAGTGATCTTCATTACCACGATCGGGATTTTCCTGAGGATGACCTCAAGATCTTCAAATCCAGCTCCAAACTTGATGGTGGGAGCAATGTTATGGGCGCTACGGTCCGTTGGCAGGTTGCAGGAAAAGGTCAGCGTTGGGTAAGCCATTGCAGCGGGCTTGAAAACAGAAAGTTTCAGGGTTAGCTATATGGCCAGAACCTCATAATTTTTTGTGCAAGCACTGAAAGTAGAGGTTGATTTGTAGACCGGGCAGGTCTTAATTTAGGGCTTTTTTAAAATCTTTTTTTAAGAAAAATTAAGAGGTGTAAAATTTAATTAATGTAAGAAAACTTCAAAGTGCGCGAAGCACAACACCATTTGGTTTAATTTGCAGAAAAGAAAATCAAATTTGAAAGGGGAATGTGAAGTATTTTAGGACCAGTGCGGAACCTTTTTAGTGGCAGAAAATGTTCAGGTGGAACTAGTCCACTGACACACCTATTAGGGGGTCCGACCCCACACAAAAATTTTAAGTGTCCTTAATGGCCTTCTGAACCCCTCTGTTCAAAGATGGCTGAACAGCTAGTCCTGAAGTCCAAGGAGTTGATTGTACCTTCTCAAGATAGCAATGGATAAAGTATGCCAGCAGAAGAAGGGTAATTTGGTCCAAGAGGGACATGGAAATATTACTGATTTGTGAAAATAATATTTCTTGAATTGTACGGAGAGAAAAACTTGTCCCCAGCGTAGTCGCCAGAAGCTGTCGGCGCTATTTTTTGTTGGAGGAGTTGCCCGTAAGAAGCTGTCGGTCACCGGAATCGAAATCCCGTCGCCCGCTTCGGAACGACGTCTAATTTACATATATATTTAGTTTTAGAAAAATATGAAATCAAACTGACCCCAAATTTTTCATAGCTTAAATGAAAGAGAGTTGTACCTCAAATCCTGTATCTATTCCGAAGGACAAACACAAGACTTGAGGATGAGGCTCGATCAAATAAACTGAGGAATATATGACATCTGTTTGGTCTGTGAAACATTTATATTTGTCGACAAGTTCCCCTATTTAATATAAAGAATTAAATAAGATTTATATTAAGCTGGGTTCGGACATGCTTCCTATATAGGCAAACCCCTATAGTTAATTACATCTTAAATGACCAAAGTCACCTAAGAAGTCTCTCGATAAAAATCTAGAAATATTATCTTCAAGGAATTTCAAAGGGTAAGACTCTTCAACAAAATCGGACGTAGAGGTGGGAAATCTTATCTTCAAAGAGTATTAAAGGGTAGGACTTTTCAATGAGATCACACATAGAGGTGTGAAAGGGGATTGGTTCAAATTTGGAACATTTTGTTGTAGAGTCTAAAGGAGGAAGAACTAGGGGATGTCATGGATACAGAGGAGAACCTCGATGACTTCCCAAGCTATCCTAATATTTGGCTTCAGTTTTGAGGAGAAATATTTAAGTGTTTCATCCTGCCAATTTTATTAGTTAGGGCTTACATTCGTGTGAAACTATCACGCAAATAGCCTTGAAGATGTGAGGATTTAGGTCGTGAAAGACGACAACCTCAGAATCCTAAGACGAGTTAGGGCTTATATTGTATAACAGGGCTATACAAAGGCCTAAAGATAAGGTGAGGATTTACGTTGCATAAGCAAGCAACCTCTAAGTCCTATGGCTTTGTTGTTTAAGTCTAAGGAAGGGAGATTGGTTTAGCTGGGGAGGACAGGATTTTCTATTGAAGATGGTCGTGCTGCCCACCATGTTATCTCCAAGCTCCTCGCCGCGACTAGTTTGAGTTTTCTAGTGTTTCAAGTTATGATGTCAAATCAGCTGGCCCTATGGTTGAAGTTCTTCAAATTTTATGGGGGCATGTTAAAGTTGATTAGAGCGACACCGGTTAGGATCCTACGGTTCCCACGTTCCGGCACCACTATTTTATATTAGATTCACTTAGTCCAAATGAACTTACTAAACTCAACTTAATGAGAGGCATCACTATTTTCTAATGGATTCACTTAGTCCAAATGAACTTACTAAACCCAACTTAATGAGTTCGAGGGCATATTAAAGTTGATTAGAGCGACACCGGTTAGGATCCTACGGTTCCCTCGTTCCGACACCATTATTTTCTATTGGATTCACTTAGTCCAAATGAACTTACTAAACTCAACTTAATGAGTTCATTTCATTTAGCTATGGGAAGCCTCGTTAGCAACCGTAGGTTTTGTGTGATGTTGTAGTTTTTGTGTGATTTTGAATTGAAGGAATTCTCGATCATCCGACAGAGAAGTCTTAATTTAGTTGAAGTTGTAGTTTTTGTGTGATGTTTTTGATTAAATTTTGAGTTGTTTTATATTTTGAATGTTTTGGCGGTGAATTTTTTCTTGGTTGATTTTAGTTTTAATTTTTGTTTTGGTTTTGTGGCTATCCTGATAGTTTTAATTTTCATGTAGGGTGACGTCGTTGTTTACCATGTGAGTTTGCAGGTATGAAAGCACAAAATGAAAGTACAAGAAAGACAACACTGAAAACTGTAAAAGCGTTCCTGGCGAGTCTTCCTGTTCCACCACCTGAAACTTAAAATGCATGTCAGGGCAATTTATATAGAGGCAAAAAGTAAGGTTTTGGTAGTTTTCCTAAACATATGTCATATCTTGATGGGTCCTTAGGAGTTTAATTAACAATGATTTTGTTAAATAAAACATATTAAGTTTAATAGATCTTCAAGATATCCAACAGGTCTAGAGAAAGGAGCAGGTCAATGCTACTCTCTTGCTGCCTGGTGAGAAATCCTGAGTTCTTTTAAACTTTTTATGTTGCTTTATAATTCATCCTGTAAATACCCTTAATGCTGAGTGAACATTGATGTCTCAATTATCCCTAAGAATAGGGTAATTATCACTTGTGATTCAATTTAGCGAACATTGATGTCTCAATTATCCCTAAGAAAGGGGTAATTATCATTTGTCATTCAATTTAAGAATTATGTGGGTGAAGACCCTTGAAGAAGCAAGTTAATGTAAGTTGAACACTTAGCCAAATTTTAATCCTAATTGGGCTTAGTGGTGTTTCAAGGATGTCGAGGCAAGTTAGTGTTGTTGGAACACTTAGCCAAATTTTGATCCTAATTTGGCTTGTAATGTTTGAAGGATGTTTTAATTTTAAATGATGTTTACTTTTCTAATCCTTATTTAAATGAAACTTGATTTAGCCTAAGTCATCACCAAGCCCTTAAGACCTAGATGAGTGTCTTAATCAGTTAGGCTTTAGGTGATCATGATTCATGATTCAAATTTTATTTGGAAATCAAAATAGGAGAATTAAATTGATTAATTATTGCCTTTAAAAGTCATACCTCTAAGTCCTGGGTTCATTTTATTTTAATAAACTTCCAAATTTTAATAATTTATAAATTTATTAACTTAATTAAGAAAGTGAGATTGGTTTCTACCAATTAACCCCTTATGTTTCAAACATCAAATAAATTGATTAAGATGGAGGTTGCCCATTTCCCTCCTTAAATTAAGCCTAAATGTTAATTAAGGCTAATTCTCCAAAATTACACATTTGCCCCTAAGTCTCTATCACTTCATAATTTGTCAAATTCAACTCAAATGACTTTGAAATTTTTATCCTACCTCATCCATGAGTCAATTAAGACATCCGAGGAGAAGATGTGATTTTTCAAAATTTAATTTATTTATATAATTACTTTCATGAAAAAATAGGGTTTTCCAAAGAAAAATTCCTAACTTGACCAAGTTGACTTCTAATCCCTTGAAATTTTTAGAGGTGGTAGAACTATACTAGAGAAGCTTTTGGACCAAATTTCATTATTTTTTGAATTTTATTTGATTTTAAAAAGTATTTTAAGTTCTGGGTCATTTATTAAATATAAAATATTTTAAATGGAGAAAATCAAGTTTTGTATCTTTGAAAAGTCCCCCTGTGGTTAGAGAACTCAAAGGAGAAGATTTTATATTTTTTTGAATTTTATTTGATTTATTGGAATTATTTTAGTGAAAACTCATTTTTAGACTTTAAAAATCATTTTAAAGTTTTAAAATTCAATATTTTTATTTGGAAAACCAGGAAAAATATTCTAATTGTTCCTAAGTGATTAGAAAGTAATTTAGAACATTTCCATGAGTTTTATTATTTTTGTGATTTTTTATGGATTTTTAATTATTTAAATATTAAAAATAGGCTAAAAATCAAATTTTTATTTTAAATATCATTTTATTTTTAGAAAATGCCCCTGATCACAGAGAACTCAAAAAATAAGTTTTTAAAAATTCTTGAGTTATATTTTGATTTTTAAAAAAATTCATTTAAATGCCAAAAATGATGTTTATCTTTAAAAATAAATTTAAGTTATCAAATGTACTCAAAATATTTTGAAATTTTTATGGTGAGTTCTTTGGATCATAAATAACAGTGGAGATAAAAAATAAAGTCATTTAAATGTTTATATCTTTCAAAATTAATTATCTTAATGATTTAGTGTTCATGAAAATTAAGTACATTTTAAATGACTTGACCCATGAAACTATTTCCAAAAGCTTCTCTCGTCATGGTGGACCTTCCAAAAATTTCTTGGAATTTTCTAATAAACTTGCTAATTTTCATGATTATTTTAAGAAAATAATGCACATAGACTTGAAAAATGTGATCCTCTGTCTAGGGACCTCCTCTGAATGTTCTTCTTCGCAGAGGTTACAACATGTCAAA
Source organism: Phalaenopsis hybrid cultivar (assembly GCA_002079205.1). Taxonomy (NCBI): domain Eukaryota; kingdom Viridiplantae; phylum Streptophyta; class Magnoliopsida; order Asparagales; family Orchidaceae; genus Phalaenopsis; species Phalaenopsis hybrid cultivar. Next base: position 116,955 of record JXCR01132960.1, read on the forward strand.
AGTTCAAGCTATGATGATAAGTCTACATGCATGGAGAATAAAAAGATTCAAATCAGTATTTAATTAATTAAATATAAAATATGCATCACATGGACTTAAAATTATTTTCACATTATTCTTCTCTGTTCACTGAGCAAGAGGGTATTTTTATTTTATTTTTGTGATTTTTTTACACAAAGTTAGGATTTTTAAAGTTAAGGGAGTTTAAATAAATAGAAAAAAGCCCTATTTTTCTACTTTTCCATGCGGCGCCCCGTCAACCTACGACGACTCCGATACTCCACGTGGCACGCTCCAATTTGACGTCACTGTCCACGCCAGCAGCCTCGCATCCCACTATTCGTGTAAAGAAGCACTGCCCGGCTTCATCTTGGCCGTCCATTCGATACACATACCTTTATTCTCAGAAGTGAAGCTTCAATCAGAGGGTCTTGGCATGTTAGTAAAATCCAAGGAGGCTAGGGATTAAGCCTCTCACTGTGGTGTGAGGCCTAAGTATGAATTTAATCACAATCGGATTTGAGTGTTGGTCTAGAGCTATGGCAGAGGCTTTGTGGAAGGGGGATTTTATGGGGATTTGGCTTCTTTCTTGGTTGTGAAGGTGTGAGTAGAGTTAAATTGAGTTTGGTGGAGTGTGGAGGTGTAATGAGCTCTATCCTGGTTTTTGGCAAGGTTTTGAGCTCAAAATTGAGCTCCGACAGTCGAAATTGATGAGGGAAAACAGTTGGAATGCACTGGGGGATCTTAGGGAAGCTCTGTGGTCAATTTGGAGAGGTCTTTCTAAGAAATTTTTAGCACTTCTTGCCATGGACGTGGGAGGTGCTTTTTATAAAAATGGTTAAGGGGTGGCTGTCATGGCCAATTACAGGGTGTAATGTGGTGCTTAAGTGGAGGGCAGAGGAGCTCTACAATTCAATTTGGCTGAGCTGGCTCCTAGGTTTGGTTTGGGTGAAGATCCATGGGGGTGGCTCTCAGTTTGGCCATTTTTCGGCAACTAGGTTGGTCGGCCTGCCAGGGAGAGGTGGCTAGGTGCTCAGGGCATCCAGAAAAATCCATCACAATAATTTAATGCAAATGTGTTTTGATTTGGCAAGGATATCTTAAGCATGTGTATTTTTGGGAATAAGATCCCTTAATTTGGGGGACCCTTGGTCCATGGCTTAGTTTAGGTGGTTAGATGGGTTTTGGCTCAGTCTTAGGGGTCAACTAATGGCTGAGGTGGAGTTAATTTGGTTGTTTTAGGGTGGTTGGGTCACCTTTAGTGCATGGGTCCAAGTGGGTACAAATGACCAAGTCTTGGGTTTGGTCTAGGCTAGCCATGTCAATTAGCCAGAATAAATATTTCATTTGGTGTAGATGATCATAATGAACAACTTTGGTGAAGGATGGAAGTGGTTTTGAACTCAATTGAAGGGTCAATTTGAGAAAATTTTGAATTTTAATCAATTTGGTTATGTTAGGCTAAGCTTGAGTCTAGTTTGGGCTAGCCTTGGGATAATTCCAAATTGATTATTCAAAATAGTCCATAAGGACCCCATGAAGAGTTTTCAATAGGAATTGGATGCCAATTTGGAGGTTAAGGCAATAAATTGGATGAAATTTGGGAACTTAGCCAATTTGGGGCTAAATTTGGGAATTTTGGATTTAGGCCAACATCAAATGGATTTGAGGCTTTACCAAGGCCAATTGATTGTTGATTTACATGTGTAGGAATGTTATAACGATTTTTAAACATTAATTGGGGTCAATTTACTAGGCAATGGGTTCAATTTGGTGGGATTAGGTAATGTGACCAAAATTGGGGGTTTCACCTATACCAAAATTGGGCTCAATTAATGGGCCAATTAAGCTTGGATTTGGTCTAGTTTGGCCATATCAAAAGTGAGTTTGTGTTTAGGATTGAAATTGGGGTCAATTGAGATCCAATTGATGGACATTTTAGTTGAATTTGGGGAAATTTTGGCCTTTAAGGGGCAATTTGGGGGTTTTGATCAAGTATAGTTAAATTGACCAATTTAGGTAATGTGATAGTTAAAGAAAATGAAATAGGGAATATTTAAGATTTATTGAGATTTTCTGGGAATTTTTGGAATTTTGGGCCAAAGAGGGGTATTTTGGTAATTTGGCCAATTTTGGGAATTTGGGTAATTTGGGTGTTTTCGAGGTGTTTGAAATGATTTTTTGAACAAAGTTGGGTATTTTTACTAGATTTGGAGATTTTGGCCAAATTTGGGGTTCCAAGGGTATCTGAGTAGTTTGGGGAATTTAGAGGCAATAGGCTAGGTTGGGTATCTTTGTCGAGTTGGAATACAAACCACCATTAATAAGCCATGGAACAATAGAAACCCCATTTTTTAGGTCCTCTATGTAGTAATCTTAGCTAAATCCTAGCCTAGGGCTAATCGGTTTATGGAACCACCTACAAGAGTCTCCCAAAAGTATTAAGGGACCAAAGCCTAGAAGTTCTGGGTTTAGGGTAATGAGTGATTGTGAGTGTAAGTGATTGCAAGTGAGTGAATTAGCCCTAGACCAACACCCAGGGTCAACCCTAAGGTTCAGCAATCCTAAGGGTGACTCATCTTGAGTTTCGTCTATAGTGACCCCACCTACTAAATGCTAGAGGTTAGGACCAATATGTGGAACTTCAAGTTGAGTAGAGAAGAGGGTAGAATTTCTAATGGTGAGGGTTCGTTTTCTAGTTTTCTAAGAATAGTCAACAGAAAAGTTCTATGGCTATACCTTTGGCTACAAAAGAGGAAAAAACTAAACCTCAACCAAAAGTGAGGTCAACTCTACTCAGCAAGTCGAACAACTTGCAGAAGGTTAAGCATATGGAGTCCTAAGAAAAGGTCGAGAAATCCAGAGAATTTAGAACATTTGAGCAGAAATTTGGGACAATGGAAACAATTGATAATGGCAAGCAACCAATGAGGATTCAGACCAAGCAGTCTCATCAGGGTTCTTAACAGTCATCACAACATGTCAGTTTTGTCAGCAGCAACGAACTCAGTAGTATAGCCGGTTTGGACAACAGTCATATCAGAAAGGACTGTACATGACAGATGGTAGATAGGGTCCAACATTTGCGGAGTGGATGAATAGGGTATAATCTTTTAAAGATGAAGTTGTGCCAAAGATGTTCAGAAATTTGATGAAGAAGCTCGAGTTCAAATTACCAGAGCAGAGGAAGGCAGAAGAGGTTGATAAGAAGGATAATCCCAACTATTGTCCATATCAAAAACTCCTTGGACACACCATAGAGGGATGTTTCATTTTCAAGGATTGACTCAAGAGGAATCTCAAAGCGGGAAATATAATAATTTTGAAATTTTTTTTAAAAGAACCTGAAAGAGGTTCTGTAAATATGATTTCGGTCAAGCTAATCACCTCGATAGAGTCGTATTTAGATGAAGGTGGTTGCAACACAGTTTGGATCAGATTATCCAAGAAGTCACTTGACTAGTTCAGACCGTGTCAACATAAGCCGTTATTCAGAGTCTATAGCCTGCTAGACCAAAGATGGGGATCACGCCAGAGAAGTCATCGCAGCTAGAGAAGAAGAAGAAAGAGATTGTGCATGAGATGTAGACCGATAGAGTGAGGGGTAGGATAGGGGCTACCTCTGTTAGATTCATTATTTTGGATTTGGGGGAGAAATTCCTTGAACCGATGACCATGTATAAATATCTTTTTGCCCCTCCGAAATCTTTTAAATATAATGATTACGATTTTGGCTACATTTTAACTGTCTCTAGTGATAACATAACTGACTGCGACCAATCTAACTCAATCTTGATTCCTAAACTAATCCTCAAATCATGCTTAACTCTGATGAACACGTTAACGAGAATGAAGAAGATGTCAATGATACTGGTTACTACAGTTCTAGGAGTGAGGAGCCAGTCCTCGTGTGTTAAAGGACACCAATAGCGATCAACTTGGACTTTTTAGATTAAAAAACGACACCAGAAGAGTCAGCTATAACATCAAAAGAAGAAGAGATTACAAAAATTAATTTACGGAGTGGGAAGGCATTACCACCAAGGATAGCTCCAATGGACAAAAGAAAATAGATAGTCACTCGAGAAGAACAGCCTCTGTCTCCACCAGTGGAAGAGATACATAATCAAGTGAAAGTTGAAGGTCTTTATAAAGTGGATCATAACATAATAGCTCATCTTAGGAGGTTTTCGGTCAAACTAAGTATCTACGATGCTCTGAGCCTCCGATCCTGTCAAAAGAGATGAGGGAATCTCTAGTCACGACCCTACTTGATCCAAAAATTTGCTTAGCTCAGTTGGCCAGCACCTCCTCGGATGAAGTTTGTTCATTAAAAGAACAACTTGGAGTAACCTTCACCAACGAAAACTTGCTACTTCTGATTACTGATCACAATAAATCGCTCTACATCTTCGTCAGCATTAACAGATTTGTGTCCTCTCAAGTTTTGGTAGTTCTAGGAGTGTCACTCTACTTGATGAGTCTATAAATGTTAACATACTTGGATATTGATGCTCAGAAGCTTACCACCGATAAGATGATGTTAAAAGGATTCAATCAGAAGAGAGAGAGAGAGCTTTGGGATCAATTTCACTACTAATGAAGGTTAGAGAGCTAGTAACAACTCCTAAATTCCATATCATTGATGTGCAAACTTTGTTTAATGCTTTGCTTGGTCGACCATCGATTCATGAGCATGACATGGTTCCATCATCTCTACATAAGTGCATCTAGTATTATAAAGAAGGACAAGAATATTGCATCAAGGGGGAGCTACAGCCATTTTCAGCTCATGTAGAAGGCATCCACAAAGATGGAAAGACTGCCTTTTCTCGAGAATTTGTGTCAAAGAAGATGGAATATTCAAAGAGATTACAACATAAAATTCATTCAACTCTGATTCAATGATCTACCATGACTTCTTTGTAAAGAGTTGGTGGAGGTTCTTTCAGCCCACACATCCAAGATTGAGGCTGGGGACGTGGACGAGAAAAATCCAGCACGACTGTTGAACGGATAAAGTCAACCATCAGCATCAACAAGGAAGAGAGTTCTAATTAAAATAAGTCCAATGAAGGGATGATGATCATAAAATAGAAGAAACCTCAGTTTGAGATTTCCTTAGAAGATGTGGAGAAAAATGAATACGAGTCAATGTATTATCGGATCAACCACTACGTGCACGTCATGACCCTTACTCTGGTTCACCCTCAAAAGATCGAGAGTCTAGAGTTCAAGGAAGTCCGGGGTGTTGGTTTGAAGCCGATCAAGTTTTGTCCTTCTTCTTCTACTACTAGTTCTGAAATTCATGAAAATTTGGAAGAGGATGATTTTAATGAATTAATGGAATTACTATTTGGTTACTTTTCTCCTTGTGTTCAAAAATTAATTCAACAAGGATATGTGCCGAAGAAAATTTGAAGGATAAACTACAACTCTTTGAGACATTAAGGAATGTAAAAGGTTGAACTTTCACTCGAAAGTCGGTTTGAATTTGGTACAATAGGACCAGTCGATGATTCAAAATTTTGCAAGGTGTTATCAATGTATTGGAAGAGGATTGCCTCAATGTGGAGGATGATTTTGAGGATTCTCGCATAGATGATACTCCATCAAAGTTTGAAAAGGAATTCAAGTCAACGGTTGATGAATTGAAGAAAGTTAACCTCGGGACTGAGGAGAAGCCTCGAACAACCTTCATAAGTTCTCTACTAATCGAAGAGGAGACTACGGATTTAATCAAGTTACTATCAGAATTTAAGGACTTCTTCGCTTATATCTATGATGAAATGCCAGGATTGTCCTCAGAAGTTGTAGTTCACAAGCTTAGAGTGGACAAGAGTATGACTCCAGTAAAATAAGCTCCCAGAAGAATGCGCCTCGAAATAGAACAACAAGCCATTACCAAGGTGAAGAAATTAATAGATACTAACTTTGTACGGGAAGAGCAATACCCCAAATGGTTAGCCAACATCGTTCCAGTTAAGAAAAAGAAAGGACAAATTCTTGTATGTGTCACTTCAAGGATTTAAGTAAAGCACTTCCTAAGGATGAGTTTCCTTTACCGATACCAGAGTTAATGGTGGACATCGCATTGATGCATGAAGTCTTCTTTTTCATGGATGGATCTTCAAGATACAATCAGATCAAGATGACTCCAGAAGATGCAAAACTTATAGCCTTTAGAACGTCAATTGAGATCTTTTACTACACAGTGATGTTGTTTAGATTAAAGAACGCCAGAGAGATATACTAACAAGCTATGATGAAGATATTTGATGACCTCATCCACAACCAGGTGGAGTGCTACATCGACGATTTGGTCATTAAAAGCAAACAACGAATAGATCACCTGTATGATATGAGGATCATGTTCGAATGATTTCAACTATATAATCTTAATAAAAATCCCTTAAAGTGTGCCTAAAGTGTTACTTATAGGAAATTTTAGGATTTTTTATCCATCATCGGGGAATCGAGATCAACCCAGATAAGTTTAAAGCTAACTTAGAAATGCCTCCTCCCAAAACCTTGAAGCAGCTACGATCCTTTCAAGGTAAATTGGCATATTTAAGATGCTTTATATCTAATCTATCAGATAGGTGTCAACCCTTCTCAACATTAATTAAAAAGGACTCCAAATTCACTTGGAAAGAGAAATGCTAATGGGCTTTTAAGGATGTGAAGCAGTATTTAACGACACTTTCTATTTTGGCAGCCCCTATCCCGCAAAAACCTTTGATACTTTGTACCACAGCCTTATAAGATTCTCAAGGAGCACTGTTAACTCAGGTCAATGATAAGGGTAAGAAAAATACACTCTACTACTTGAGTCGACCTCTAATACCGATGGAGGTAAGGTATCCTCCTATTGTGAAACATTGTCTAGCTTTAATTTTCACCGCCCAAAAGCTTAGACATTACATGCTCATTCATAAGGTCACCCTTATTTTGAAAGTTAATATGTTGCAATATTTGATGACCCGACCAACACTATCTAAATGTTTAGCAAGGTGGTCCATGATTTTATTGCAATTTGATAAGACTTTCATACCCCTTCACGCTATCAAAGGATAGATTTTAGCGAATTTTCTTGCAGCGCACCCACTTCCAGCTGGGTCCCCTCTCAGTGATGATCTACCAGATGAGCATATACTACTAGTAGAATTTTCCAATACAAAGCGTTGGGAGATGTATTTTGATGGAGGTTCGTTAGCCAGGAAGATAAAGGGTTAGAGACAGTCATATCGGGCAAAGCAGGGATTGGTCTGATTTTTATTACACCAGATCATGGAATGTTATGGTTTTCCTACCACCTGATAGAGTCATGCACGAACAATGAAGTAGAGTATGAGCTTTGATCACCAAATTAGAGTTGAAAAAATTAATGGACATAAAAGACATTGTCATCTAAGGCGATTCACAACTCATAATTCAAAAAGTTGTTGAATAATACAAGATTCTAAAGACGAGATTAGCAGAATACCATCAATAAGCAATGAAGTTTCTAGAACAGATTCCTTGTGTAACACTGTATAGGAATCCTCGAGGAAATAACACATATGTTGATGCTTTAGCCAAGATTGCTAAGGAACTGGCGTGTCCACCGGAGGATTCCATTGATATTATAGTGCAAGGACGCCAAGTTTTGTCAAAGATCAACCTCTAAAGTCTACACAAGCTTAGAAAAGAAAAAGAGATAATAACTGCAGTAGTAGGCAACAATAAAGATTGGCGCAGACCATTAATAGAATATTTGCAAACAGGAAGACTACCAGATGACAAGTCAGAAGCATATCATATCACGATGTCCTTTATAGAAGGTCATTCAATCACATGTGGCTGTGATGTCTAATCAAAGCAGAAGCACTGAACATCGTCAAAGAAGTACAAGCTGGATTGTGTGGAGCTCACCAGTCAAGGCCAAAAATGAAGTTGAAAATTAGGAAACTCAGATATTATTGGTTAGCAATGTTGATAGATTGCATGGATACAACCAGAAAGTGTCACCTATGCAGGTACATGGAGTGATTTTGCACCAACCTCCAAATGTGCTACACCCGACCGTCACTTCGTGGCCATTCGAGTGTTGACGCACGAATATAGTGGGTCTTATAGACCCTCCATCTTTGAAGGGACACAGATTTATTCTCACACCTACATATTACTTCTCCAAGTGGGCAGAGGCAGTGCCGTTGCGACAGGTTACAATGCACGACGTTCTTCAATTTTTTAAGAGTCATATCGTCTACCGTTTTAGTGTCCCGAGCAGAGTTATTTCCAACAACGTGTCAGCCTTCTAGAGCACCAAGATAAACAACTTCGTTAAACGACATGGGATAGGCTGAAGATACTCTACAATTTATTACCCCAAAGCAAATAGCCTAGCAAAGGCCTTCAATAAGATGCTTGTGCAAATTTTAAAGAAAATATTGGACGAAAATAAGAAAGCTTGGCACGACAAGTTGTTAGAGGCTTTGTTAGCCAACCGAACAACATTCAAAACTCCTACTCAGTGTACATCGTATGCGTTCATATACGGGTCTGAGACTGTACTCCTGTTGGAAGTTCTCCCACCGTATCTCAGAGTCGTTCTCACTAAACAGATAATAGTTGAAGATAACACCAAGCTCTGACTTGTGGAATTGGAAAGTCTTGAAGGAAAATGATTAGAAGCATAGCATAATCTAGAACTCTATCAAGTAAAGATGATTCAGGCCCACGATAAAGTGGTCTGCCCAAGAACGTTCAATTTTGGTGAACTCGTACTCATCCTCAGGATATCGATCTTTGCACACCACAAGATAGGTGGAAAATTTGAACCAACTATGGAAGGACCATTTGTCGTGGAGAAGGTCAATTCTGAAGGATCTTATCAGTTAGTGAATTTTCAGGGCAAAAGACCCATGCTACCGGTCAATGGATGATGTTTGAAGAAATATTATACAATTTAATATTCCTCAAGATGAATTTTGAAAGTGATACATAGTCTCATGATGGTTATTTGGCCAGCATCTGTGACTGGGTCTAAAATTTTGTAATAAGACCAATTTTAATAAAATAAAAATCTAAATTTGCACTTCTAAATCTTCCCATTGATTTTGAATTTTGCTAAAATAAATAAAATAAAATGCTTGCACATGTGTAATCTTAGAAGACACTTAATAATAATTTGTTATTGTTCTTGTTCGTTTTGAATTTCAGTGAGCTGATGTTTTCTTGTCTATTACAGGAAATTGTTGGGTCAGAAGGTGATCTTCTCCTTTAAAGATGACTTAAATCTCGCACTTGAAAAAGAGAAAACAGCACAGGGTGGCATTGTAAATTTTGACTTTGACTATGGTTAAGTCAATGTAGACTATAAAGACCCCCCTAATGAGTATAGTCAGCTGCCGAAAAGAAGAAGGGTCACAACCATTGTTAAGAATCAGTGCCAGAGAGGATTATAAAATGAAGAGGAAGAAGGCAAAAACTTTTCCAGATGTGCAGGACCTAATGGAAAGGGTCGGTCACTCGTAGTCGATGATTACAACACTAACGGGGGACTTAGCTAGTGCTAACACAGAGGGATTCCTGCTGCACCACCAACTGTCGCAAGCACAGAGTCTTAGAGAAATTGGAATAGACACATTCCAAGGAAGCAGTTGTGATACTTGCTTCAATTCATGAAGAAGAAGTCTACGACCGAAACTTGAATTACACTTCCACGAGTCTGCCAATCACAAAAGACGAACCTGAGACATTTACATAGCCTACATCTTTAGGGATCCCCGATGAGCTTTGTGTAGGATGCCTCATGTGTAATGTATAAATATTATGAAGGACACCATCAACGGGAGTCTTCATAGAATGCCAGAGTGTAACATTCTCCACCTGGAAAGGTATGGGAGGTTTGAAGAACACGCAACCACCAACATGAGGTTCACAACTGTAGAACACCCAGAGGTCCAGCCATACATACAATAGTTTGCAGAGCCGCCGCCGTCATGGATTCCTCCAGAGGTTGAGACAAAGAAGCAACCCTGACATTCGTAGAGGATTCATACATCAGTGTTAGAAAGCATGAGAAAAAGTTTGAGTATTATGAGGAGATCCAGGGAGAATTTGTTAATATTCTGGAAGGAATGGAGCTACTTACTGGAGTATTCTCAGAAAGCGAGGAAAGAAAGATTCTTGATTGTGTTTTTTATTTAAAGGACAAAAGCTGAGCTGGTTTATTGATGAAGAAAACATATTCAGAACCACATAAGTGGATGCGTGTAAAACGCAGGATCATTATCCAGTGTGGCTGCTGTTACAACTTCGTTAAGCACATGCAAGAGAACCCCCGAGCATTCTAAGATATGACGAGGTGGATCCCCTGTTGTCCATGATAAAGCGCATGATTAAGAAAATGTTAAGATGGAGTATACTGCCAGCACATTGCATCCTAAACAGCTGCATCATCAACGAGACTGCATTCCTCCCCACATCAATCATCATGACTTTGTCAGACCATTTTGTACAGTTTCTTTTATGAGTAAGAGCAATATATTGTTCGGAAGGGAGATAGACATCGTTGGACCTGGAGAGTTCAAAGGGTCAGTTGAAATTCCACTACCCGTTGGTTCAGTGTTGATTTTAAAAGAAATGGAGCAAACTTGGCAAACAACTACATTCCTAGCATGTCGCGCCGTAGAGTCTCGGTCACATTGTGAATAGACGACAACAAGATACCATACGAATTCCAGTCAGATCCCGAATTAAAAGAGGTACGCTCGTATGAGCTGCGAGATAGTTGTACCTTTAAGTATACGCAAAAGGAACTTTATCCCAAAGTGTGGCTTAGAAGGTTAGCTTGATAACAAGCTTACCTCAGGGGACAGACACTTATTACTTTTTGCACTGTGTCAGGCGAGAGAGGATATGATCTATGATACTATAGCTTCCACCAACGTATTCAGTATTTTGTTTTGGACAGTTTTGACATATGATCCATTGTACTGCATATTTGAAGCCGTTTAACAAAATTTACTTTAAATTTCAACATATATTGTTAACTTGTCTCTTTTGTGCGATTGATGAAAAACCACATGACCACATGTTGGTCCTAAATTATAGTGAACAAAGAACAATACAAAAAGAATCTAAAAATGAATGAAAATTAAAATTCAAAAGTAAAGCAAAAATAAAAGAAATTGAATTTGATAATCTTAATAAGATAAGTGATAAGAAATGGTAAATGATTTTCCTTGAGATTCTGCGCTCCTCATCTCTCTCACATCCCATGTTTCTCACATTAATTTCCACAACTCACACTTTGCACAAGTTTCACGAGTCTTCACATCCTATTTACAAAGTTACACATTCTACACAATTTCCATGAATCTTTCATATTTTCTGCACTTCATAAAATCCTCCACAATCTCCACTACGCTTGGGATTGTAGACCCCAGCTCTACTTCCTCGGTACTGTAGGCCTCCATCCTACTCCCACCTTTACACTTGGGATCCTAGACCTTTGTTCTACTCCCTTGAGACTGTAAGCCTCCATCCTACTCCCTTCTTATCACCTCTAAGGATGGATGTGAGACCCCGAGCTTTCCTTCCTAATGAGACACCTTTTGCTACCTCTTGAGTTGGATGTGAGTCCCAGAGCTTTCCTTCTCAATGTAACAAATTTGAAATCTCCTTGGGATAGACCCTCGTTCTATTCCCTTTCACTACCTCTTGGGTTGGATGTGAGTCCCAAAGCTTTCCTTCCCAATGTAGCTCATCACCTCTTAGGATGGATATGAGTCCCCGAGCTTTCCTTCCTAATATGACACCTTTTGCTATCATATGAGTTGGATGTGAGGCCTAGAGCTTTGCTTCTCAATGTAGCGAATTTGAAATTTCTCAAGATTTTAGCATCTGTTCTACTCCCTTGAGATTGTAGGCCTCTGTCCTAATCTTTTTCTATCACCACTTAAGATGTATGTGAGTCTCTGAGCTTTCCTTCCTAATGTGCCACTTTTTACTACCTCTTGAGTTGGATGTGAGTCCCAGAGCTTTCTTTCTCAATGTAGAAAATTTGAATTTCCTCGGGATTGTAGGCCTCCATTCTACTCTCTCGGGATTGTAGGCCTCCGTCATATTCCCTTTCACTACCCCTTGGGTTGGATTGAGTCCCAGAGCTTTCCTTCCCAATGTAGCTCGTCACCTCTTAAGTTGGATGTGAGTCCCTAAGCTTTCCTTCATAATGTGACACCTTTCGTTATAACAAATCAAAAATCTCCTTGGGATAGGTCTCCATTCTATTCCCTTTCGCTACCTCTTAGGTTGGATGTGAGTCATAGAGCTTTCCTTACCAATGTAAACACGTCACCTCTTAGGATGGATGTGATTCCCCTTGCTTTCCTTACTAATGTAACACATTTTGATACCTCTTGAGTTGGTTGTGAGTCCCATAGTTTTCCTTCTAAATGTAGCAAATTTGAAATTTCTAGGGATCGTAGACCTTCATCACATCTTATGATGGATGTGAGTTCTCGAGCTTTCCTTCCTAATGTGAGACCTTTTGCTACCTCTTGATTTGGATGTGATCTCAAAGCTTTCCTTCTCAATATAGAAAATTTGAAATTCTTCGATATCATAGACCTCTGTTCTGCTCCTTTGGGATCATAGACCTCCATCTTACTCCCTTTCTGTCAGCTCTTGAGTTGGATGTGAGTCCCAGAGCTTTCCTTCTAAATGTAGTAAATTTGAAATTTTTCAGGATCATACACCCTCGTTCTACCACCTCGGGATCATAGGCCTCCATCCTACTTCCTTTTTGTCACCTCTTGGGATGGATGTGAGTCCCCAAGCTTTCCTTCCTATCGTGACACCTTCTGCTTTCTCTTGAGTTGGATTTGAGTCCCAGAGCTTTTCTTTTTAATGTAGCAAATTTAAAATTTTTTGGGAACATAGACCTCTGTTCTACTCCCTCGGGATCATAGGCCTCCATCCTACTCCCTTTCTGTTACCTTTTACGATGGGTGTGAGTCCGTAAGCTTTCCTTCCTAATGTGATGCCTTTTGCTACCTCTTGAGTTTGATGTGAGTCCTAGAGCTTTCCTTCTCAATGTAGCAAATTTGAAATTATTTGGGATCGTAGACCTCTATTCTACTCCCTCGCGATTGTAGGTCTTCATCCTACTCCCTTTCCGTAACCTCTTATGATGGATTTGAGTTCCCAAGCATTCCTTCCTAATGTGACAACTTTTGCCACCTCTTGAGTTGGATGTGAGTCCCAGAGCTTCCCTTCTCAATGTAGCACATTTTAAATTCCTCAGGATCGTAGACCTTTGTTCTACTCCCTTGGGATCGTAGGCCTTCATCCTACTCCCTTTCTATCACCTCTTAGAATGGATGTGAGTCTCCGAGCTTTCCTTCCTAGTGTGACGCCTTTTTCTACTTATTGAGTTGGATGAGAGTCCCCGATCTTTCCTCCTGAATATAGCAAATTTGAAATCTCCTTGGGATAAGCCTTCATTCTATTCCCTTTTGCAACCTCTTGAGTTGGATGTGAGTCCCAAAGCTTTCCTTCTCAATATAGAAAATTTGAAATCTCCTTGGGATGGGCCTCTGTCCTATTCCCTTTCATTACCTCTTAGGTTGCATGTGAGTCCCCAAGCTTTCCTTCCTAATGTAGCACCTTTTTTCCTTAATCGGATCTTTCGGGCTGGATGTGAGTCCCTGTGCTTTCCATATCGACCCAGTCTTTTTCCTTAATTTATAAAGTTTTAAAATTGAAATTGAATTATTTTCAAATAAAATTAAAGTCTTTTATTTAAAATCGAATCGAAACTTCGTTGCAACCATCGGTGACCGTGTGTATTATCTCCGGAAACCTACCTTCTTCTCTCTTCTCTGCTATGAGCATGTTGGCTTTGGTAGTTGTGTTGGTTTGTTGATCTCTTTGTTCAACACCAATACGTGCGATGTGCTTGCCTAGCACACCACACCTATTGTGGGTCCATTTGTTAACCTCACTTTTGGTTGAGGTCTAGTCTCTTCCTTAGAAGTTTAGGCTTTAGCCATAGGACTTTCCTATTGACTATTCCTAAAAGACTAGTAAGAGAATCCTCACCATTAGAAATTCTAAAACTCTTCTTTGTTCATCTCAAAGTTCCACATGTTGGTTCTAACCTCTGACACTTAGTAGGTTCATCCAAAATGGGAAGCTCAAGAAGAGTCCCATAAGACAATTTGGCCTTAAGCTTAGCCCTGGGTGGTGTGGTCTTGGTCAATCTTGCACACACACACCCTTGATACCTCTCACTTTCACTTACAACCTCAACCCTAACCAAACGTGCCTAGCTTGATCCCTTAATATTTTGGAAACTTATGTGGATGGTCCCCAAAACCGTTAGCCCTAGGCTAGGGTTTGGCTAAGACCAGCACATAGAAAATCCATAATGAGAGCTCCCTTGGTTTCATGGCTCAGAAAAGGGTACTTTTATGAATAACATCCTCAATTGATCTCTTCCTATCCAAATACTCAATTTAGCCTATTACCCCCAAACTTCCTCAAAACTGCCAAATTACCCTTAAAACCCTAAATTTTCAAAAATTACCCAAACTACCCAATTTTGTCCAAAAATCACCTCAAACTCTTTTAAACCACCGAAATTACCCAAAACATTCCAAAATTTTCAAAATTCCCAAAATACCCCTAACTTTGCCAAAAATACCAAAATGCACTTGGTGACCCAAATATTCCCAAAACCTCCAAAAACCATTTCAAATAGTTCCAAAACAAATCTTGACCACTCATGTAGTCCAATATGACCAATTTGACCAATTTTGACCAAAATTCCAACTTTGCCCTTTAAGGCCCAATTGCCCCAAATCACCCCCAATTTACACCAATTTGACTTCAATCTTCCTAAATTTCAATTCAAAATCAAAATTCATCATGCCCAATATCAGTTGAAACCAAATTTTAGCCAAGTTGAACCCAATCTCTAACCTAAATTTGAAGCCCACCTAAAATTCCCAATTTTGACCATATGCTCAAATTCCCCCAAATTGGACCCCGTGACCAAACCAATTTCCCTAATTTTGGGTTTCAAACTTCTCATAGAACTCCCCGTGATCAATTTGAGCTCTCAATTTGTCTCAACCTAAACTCAAACCACACCCAAATTCCACTTGATTCAAAATCCTTGATTTTGCCTTAAAAGCCAAAATGTCACCAAATTAAACATCATAGCTCCATAATTTCAACCCAATTGATATACAAAAATCTTCATCACTATCCATTGAACTAATTTGAACCATCAATTGAACCAAACCCAAATCCTAGCATAATCCAAACCCAAGTGTAGCCCAAATGCCCCAAAATTGACCATGAGCAAAATTTCTCTAAATTGAACTTCCAAATCAATTCAAAATCACCCAATTCCTTTTCCAAATTTCTCATGAAAATCATCCACATCAATTTGATCAATCACTTGCCCCAAATCTTAACCAAAGCCCTAAAGTTGAACAAATCCATAGAAATTGACCAAGTCATGGTCACTGATACACCAAAATAATGTAATATTTTATGTATACATTTTATGTTTATTTTGGTGATATTGCACTTTAAATAAGGGTATTTTCATGTTTTTGTTTCAAGTATTTCAATTTTAGGCATTTGGAGCAAAAAGTAGCAAAAAGGAGGAAATTTGGAGACGAAAAGGAGATTTTCATGATCCTGGCTCCAAAGGCGCCACTTTTTAGAGAGATGGCACCAGAGGTGCCAGAAAATGGTGCTAGATGTGCCATTTTATAGAGAAGCAATGCCAGAAGCACCAAAACCCAGAGAACAGTGCAGAATTCATTAAGTTTGCGCCAGAGGCGTTAGAAATGGCGGCAGTAGGATAAGAGATGAATTAACATGGAGTGAGGAGATTTGTGACTATTTTGGAGTGGTTTTTTGAAGGGTCCAAACAATTCAAACGTCCCATAGAGTGGTTCAATGCATCTAGGAACTTTGGAAATGCACTTTAATGAAGAGATATGTCTCTTGGATGAAAGGACTTGTCTCTTAGGGTTAAAAGATGTGACTTTTGGGAGGAAAATTGGAGGGAATTTGGAATTCCTTTTGAAAGGCCCTAATTAGAAGGAGAGGAGCCTAGAGAAGAGAGGGGGGAGTGAGATTGAGAGGAAGGTTTAGGCGTGAGAGTGAAATCTTGTAGAAGAGTGGATTTTATTCTAGGGCTGTAAGAGGAGAAAGAAGGAGAGAGATTTCTTCTTCATTACACTTCTAAGAGAGAATTGAGTGTGATTATAAAGAGTGAAAGTGCTTAAAGGGAACTTCTAGGGATTTGCTTGGGAAGGAGTGTGAGATAAGTTGTGTTCTTTTATTTATTTGTTTTGTAATCTTATTTTTATATATGAAATCCATGTTTTGTCTTATCCTTCTCATTAATTCTAAGTAGTCTTCTTTATCCTTCTCCCTATAATGAAATATGATTTTGTGAAGACTTAGTTTTTCTTTTTGTAAGGTTTTATATGTCAATAAATTGTGTGATTCAAACTCTGATCTTGATTTACTTTTCCATTTGGCTAATTGAAAGGTTAAAATATGTTGAGAAACATACGATTCAAAAGGGCTATGATTTCTCAAATAAGGTAAGAGTCACATTCAATTTCATGGGTGAGAATATAATTCATGGGGTTACGTGCAAATAAATAGTTAATTATAATTTGATGTGCACAAAATTGGAGATTTTCAGGTGATAGATTAAAATCCCTAATTTGGTCCAGTTGCTTGGAAACTAAAGTGATTGTTAGCCCTCATGCGAGAGAGAAGTGAGAGCTCTGGAGTGATAGTCAATATCCTCTCAACCTAACCACGAATTTAGGGAACAAACTCTTGATTAGTCAATGTTTCTTGTGCACTCTCAGAAGTTAAAGAATAGGATTGCTCCTATTTCGCACAATACAATTTTATATTCATTTTAAATGATTTTTAGTTTCTTCACACTCCATAAACACAGTGTAAATGGGAATGATGCTTTCTTAAATTTTAACCTTTTGTTTCAACACTTTGTTTAGTCTTTATAAGTTTACTTTTAAAGTTTAGCAATTAGTTTAATTAACTTAGTTCTTTTAACATAGTTCATTTAGCACAAATTAAATTTACTTCAGATTTATTTTACCTACTTAAGTTTTATAGTTTGAATATTGTGTTTGACGTTATAACCATAAGAATTACAACTCCCTGTGGATCGATACTTAGGACTCCATTAGAGAGCTTTATTACTGAGCGATCCGTATACTTGCATTATTATTACGGGTTTGACAACTTAGAGATTTTAAAAGATAAAATTATTTATATTGAATTTATTTTTATTGGGATTAGACTACATATTTACTATTAGTGCTATTGTCTTTGTACTGTAATGTTGACAGATATTTACAATGCACGCCACAAAACCAACCACATCAAATTTTTACTTCCGTTGTCGGGGAGTAAAGGTAATGTACTTTATAATTTAGAACACTTTATTTGAACTGAAAAACTACTTGAAGTTTAATTAAATATTTTTATACTATAATGTGTTTTGTATGCGTAGTTTAGGATCAGTAGGTTTAATACCTTAAAATTTGGAGTTAGAAAGAATAATTAAAAAAAATTTAAAAACAACAAAAAAATAGATAATTTGAACAAAATGGCTTGCAGCTTAAACAATTATGGAAATGAAAATGAACATCATCAGAGACCTTTAAGAGATTATGACAATCCTACAATAGATGAAATTCAACTGAGTATACAAAACTCTGCTATAGCTGCCAATTCATTTTATGCTTGAGCCTGTTATTAGAAAAATTGTACAAAATAATTAGTTTGGGGGAACACCGATTGAAGATCTTAACTTACACCTTGCTAGCTTTCTAGACTATTGTGCTACATTTAAATATGATGGAGTGTCGAATGATGCCATCAGACTAAGACTTTTTCCTTTTTCATTAAGAGAAAAACCAAGATATGGTTAAATTTGTTAGAACCTGGATCTATCAAAACTTAGGGAGACTTATCACAAAAAAATTTATCTAAATATTTACCACCATCGAAAACTGCTAAGCTTAGAAATGATATTACAACTTTTTGTCCGTTTGAAGGGGAATCTATTTATAAAGCTTGGGAAAGATTNCACCTGGATCTATCAGAACTTAGGGAGACTTATCACAAAAAAATTTATCTAAATATTTACCACCATCGAAAACTGTTAAGCTTAGAAATGATATTACAACTTTTTGTCCGTTTGAAGGGGAATCTATTTATAAAGCTTGGGAAAGATTTAAAAATTTTCTTAGGAAGTGTCCGCACCATGCATTGCCAGATTGGTTAATAATTAAAACTTTTTATAATGGATTGGTTGGATATCTTAGATGAATATTTGATGTTGCTGCAGGTGGATCATTAATGTCAAAACTATTTGAAAGTATATTCTTTAATTGAAGAGATGACTACTAATAATTTTCAATGGCCCTCTGAAAGGGTAAATTCAAATAGAGTTGAAAGGGTAAATTCAAAAAGAGTAGCTAGTATTCATGATTTTGATGCAATATTTATGTTGGCTACTCAAATTTCTACAATATCAAAGAAGATAAATCAATATAGAATGAATTATTCTTAGACACCTCCTTTGCTTGAGGAAAATTCATTGGGACAAATGATAGAATCTAAATCTTTGTATGAGACTTTAAATGCAATAAAAAATTGATCTAATAATCCTTATTCCAATTATTATAATCTTGGTTGGAAAAAAAGTCACCCGAATTTTAGTTAGAGTAACAATAACTAAAATGTTGTATATCTGCAATGAGGGAAAAATGCTGCAAACTCATTTGGAAAATCCAACAATCAAAGGAATTCAAACTACAAATCTTATTACCGTCCAGGTTTCAATCCCAATTTGTAGAGTAAGGAAAAGAAATTGTCAATGGAAGAATTAATATTGTAAATGGGAAGTTAATTACAAAGTCAAGGAGCTGCAACTATAAACATGGAAAATAAATTGGGATGTATTGCTACTGCACTTAGCAATCGACCTCCTGGAACTTTTTATAGTAATGTTGAAGTTAATCCTAAAGAGTAGAACAAAGAGCAAATTAAAGCTATTCAACTAAGAGGTGGAAAAGAATTGGAAACAAAAGTTCAAAAAGAAGTTGAATTTGAAGTTAAAAAAGGAGTGGAAAATGAAAATTCTAATGAATATTTTTGTTTTGAGTCAGAATATCCTATCAAACCAATGAAAATTACTGTAGAAAGATCACCACCTTGATTTCCTCAAATATTGAAGCAGAGAAATAAAGATAACCATTTTACAAAATTTTTGTAAATATTGAGGAAATTAACAATAAACATTCCATTTGATGAAGCCCTGGAAGAAATGTCAAACTATGTGAAGTTTATGAAGAATATACTTAGTAAAAAAAGGAAGTTTACAGATAATGGGACTATGCACTTAGTGAAGAGTATAACACAATAATTCAGAAAAAGCTTCCTGAAAGACTTAAAGATCTTGGTAGTTTTATTATTTCTTATGCTATTGGTGAAAGATTTTTTGGAAAAATTTTATGTGATTTGGGAGCCTGTATTAATCTTATGCCTCTATCAATTTTCAGAAGGTTGGGTTTAGGAGAAATTTCACCTACTACTGTAACTCTTCAGGTAGTTGATTGTTCGATTACCTATCCTAAAGGAGTAATAGAAGATGTTTTGGTAAAGGTTGATAAATTTATCTTTCCTGTAGATTTTATTATGTTAGATAAAGAGGAAGATAAAAAAATCCCTAATATTTTAGGAAGACCATTTCTTGCCATTGGAAGAGCATTGATAGATGTGTAGAAAGGACAATTGAAGATGAGAGTTAGCTCAAGAGGTCACATTTTAATATTGCAAAGTCAATGAGATATCCAACAAAAGGAAGAGAGGTTGAATGCTTCAGAATGGAAATTAATGATTATTTATGCAATGAATATTTCACGAATATATTTGAAAAGAAAACTAAAGAAAAATATTTGGAGTATGAGGATGAGGATATAATTCAAGATGAATCTATGGAGGTGAGTAATGAAGAATTGGATTATGTTCACAAACAATTTAAATTATTAGATCCTATGGATAATAATAAAAATTTGATTTCATTGATTGAGAAACCTCCTGAACTAGAAGCGAAAACACTTTCTACACATTTAAAATATGCCTTTTTAGGAGATTTATCCACATTATCTGTTATCGTATCCTAAGAATTAATTGAAGCATAAGAACAAAAGTTGTTAAAAACTTTAAGAAGATACAAGAAAGATTTTTTGATTTAGCTGATATTAAAGGAATCAATCCTTCGATTTGTATGCATAAAATTTTATTGGAAGAAAATCATGAACCAAAAGTTAATCCTCAAAGGAGATTAAACCTGATGATGAAATAAGTTATTAAAAAAGAAATTTCAAAATGGTTAGATGCGGGAATAATGTATCCTATTTTAGATAGTGCTTATGTTAGTCTAATTCACTATGTTCCTAAGATAGGAGGTGTGACTATAGTGACAAATGATAATAATGAATTAATACCAGCAAGACAAGTCACTGGATGACAAATCTACATAGATTATCAAAAATTAAATTTGGTCACCAAGAAAGATCACTTTCCTTTACCATTTTTGGACCAGATGTTGGATAGGCTAGCTGTGCACATATATTTTTGATTTGTAGATGGATATAATAGCTATCATCAAATACCAATTGTTCCAGAGAAGTAAGATAAGACAACGTTTACTAATCCTTATGGTACTTTTGCTTTTCAACAAATGCCTTTTGGTTTATGTAACGTGCTGATACACCTAAAATATATAGTATTTTTAGACATATTTTTATACCTATTTTTAAGATATTGCGCTTTAATGAAAGGTATTTTTGTATTTTACTTGCAAATACAGGTAAAAAGGGTGAAAAATGCATAAATGAGTGAAAAAAAAAATCAAATTTAGAGCGAAAATGTGAAAAATGTGCAAAAGAGTTTTGGCGTCTAAGCACCAGATCTGGCGCTTAAGCGCCGGTTAAATAGAGAGTGCCACGCCTAAGCGCCAGAAGCCCCATGCTTTAGTTATTGGATGAGTAAATTTGGTTTCTGCGAATTTTGAAGAGGTTTTTCAGGCACCTATTGTCTTATTAGGTGGTTATAACCACCATGAACGAAAATTATCACGAAAGGATGCATCTCTTGAGGAAATACATCGAATCTAGACATACTTTGAAGAGAAACCAAGGCACCTTTTGGAAATTTATAAAAGAAAGAAGATTGAGACTTTGAAAGAGGTCCTGAAAGTATTGGAAAGTTTTGAAATTTCTCATTTGGGAGTTAGTTTAGAGAGATTTTCAGGCACCACTTTTACTTTTATTTTATCCTGTTATTGTATTTTGAGTGATTGTAAAGAGAAGAGAATCAATGGAACTTCAAGAGTTTAGTGGAGGACTTAAGGTAAGTTTTTATCTTTTTGTTTTGATACTACTTTTGGTTTTAATTGAGACTTGTTGTTGGTTTAACAATTATTTCTTCTTTTAAACTAAAGTGTGGTTTTATTTTCTCCATGGATTTTGAGTAGTTTTCTTTATCTTTCTTCTTGAAATGATAAGTAATTATTTGATGGAAGTTGTGGAGAGTATTGATCTTTAATGTTGGAAAAAGTTGTGAAAATTTAAATATGGATGGAAGTTGTGGAGAGTATTGATCTTTAATGTTGGAAGAAGTTTTGATGATTTAAATCCATGAACTGAAGGAAGTTGTGGAAAGTATTGATCTTGAATGATGGAAGAAGTTGTGATGATTTAAATCTATGAACTTCATTTACTTGTTGGTTTGGCCAATCCAGATGTTAAAATTTATTGTGAAAACATGTAAGAACTGGGCTGGTATTGTCTCAATCAATAATTGGAAAGAATCACATGAGGTTGTATGAATGAGAATGTAGTTCATATGATTGAGTGCAAATAAATAGGGAAATATTCATTGAAGGGTGTAGAGTTAGAGGACTTTAAAGTG